>PNEQ01002086.1:0-84077 GCA_003012365.1 Medauroidea extradentata | reverse complement strand
ACTTTGACTGCTGGAATGACTGTGATATACGCACACGTGGGCGCGGCCGAGCAAGCGACGCTGTGTTGCAAAACACAGCGTGTGCCTAAATCCTCATTCTGACAAATGGCGGGTGAACAAGCATCTAGGTACCTAGTCTCCACAGCGCGGCAGCCGATAGCACAAGAACTAATTCACAAATAGTTCTTCGCTTCTCCGTTAGAATGCGCTACAGTGCCGCGTGCTATATGGAATAATTCTATTACCAATAGAATGCAGTGGTGTGCTGCCTGATTTAAACTTGCGTCCCATGATAAAACTAGGGAGTTAATAAAAAAAGTATGTAATATTACTTATGCAGACTGTTTCCAATGAATTTTTAACCATGTAAAGAATTTGTTTCTCCTATGCTAAAAAAATGCTCTAGTGCAAAGCATTTTTAGCAAGCAGACCAACACGAGTTTGTTTCACGAGCGCAACTGCATACAAGCTACAATGGCTGCCGCAGCAGCGCATATTTAATTATTATTTTACAGTTGTCTCTAACTTTTAATTCAGCTTTATTTAAAAAAAAATTTTTTTTACTATTTTTTATGGGATTTTCCTAAATTTTGTTGGTGGTGTGGGCCAGAGAGAGACCAAAATATTGACGGCTCGGCGGTGTTAGTCATCACTTCTCATGTGCAGGGTGGCAAGCAAACCTTGTAAAAAAAATTCCCCGACTATTCCAGGTCAGCTGCTCTTATTTCCCTGACCAACAAAATATCAATACAATTAACCAGGTTGTATTAATCACGGCAACATTTTTTTTTTGAGTAAATATTAAGAATCACTACCCATTGTGTACCAGCCAAACTATTGATTTTAGACATATAGTTTATTTATAAAAATGTTTTTAGGGACATTATAAGTAGTGCTAGGTAAAAAAAAATTTGTTAGGTTAGGATAAGTTAGGTTAGGTAACAAATTGTTTATGTAGGACTACTACTAATGTCTCCAAAAACATAAAAATTTTTGTTAGGTTGTCAAATTTAGGTTAGGGAACCTAACCTGACCTAATTTAATGTTTGTAACCTAATTTAATTTTAACTAACATAACCTAACCCAACTTAAACTAACCTAACAAAAAAATCACATAGACTACTTACAATGTCTAGAAACTATTTTCATAATAAACTACCCTAGACACCCTATTTTACGAACCCTGGATTTTACGAAGGTAGCAATTTTACAAACATACTCTCGGGAACCATCAAAAAATCAGGGGGGGGGGGGGGGGGGGGAAAAAAATCGAAAAAAAAAAAGTTAAAACTGTTTAAAAATGTGATGGCACACGTCGGAGAGCAAAGTTCGGCCGGTGAGCACTATGTACGTTACACAGTTTGTCTACCCTCATTTCTTTTTAATAAAGTGAAAGCTTACTCTTCATAGATAACAAGACCGTGACAGCTAGTTACCTGCTTGTCACATGGCCGGCAGGTCACCCCCCTCTCCCACATCCCTTCCAAACATCAGCGTGGGAAACAACTTGCAACGCGTTTCCTGGGAATTTCAATCTATACCCTCACCCCACCCCCCTTGACAGAAAAATTTCTTGCGGAGTCCGCAACCCGAAACCCTCCCCTTTCCTCTAGCCATTATCAGCTCGCTTTCACGCATATATAATGCTGGTAAAGATAATCTCTTTTACCTTGTGCACCACAGGATTTTTCGTATTCCCACCTCTACGGACACCCGACCACTGAAAATTACAAATAACCACATTCATTGTATGTTATTTTTCGCGTTTTGGCAGTTTTTAGTAGTTTATTAAATTGCCCTGGTGAAGTGAGAAACTTCTTGTGTTGTAATCTCCTCCAGGCTGTACGATTTGTGGCGCCGACGCTGTGGTCAGATCATTGGCATAATGAAATTTCTCCGTGACGCTCGTGTCATTTCTCTGCATGAGAATATTGCGGCCGTGGCCTTGAAGGAAGGGGGGGGGGGGGGAGAGAGGGGGAGAGAGAGAGAGAGAGAGAGAGAGAGAGAGAGAGAGAGAGAGAGAGAGTGTGTGTGTGTGTATGCGTGACTGCAAGCTAAGTTGAAGCAAGACAAAGAAAGAGGGTGGGACGCATTATCAGCACTACACATCAGCCAGGTGACCATTTGAAAGTAAATAAGGCTGGGCAACTGGTAAGAACAGCATAAGTGACTAAGTTTAGACTTGACGGCGCCGTTTTTGCATTAACTCGACTCTTGCCATGGCGTGCCATCGTTAAAAGGGTACAAGTACCGAACATAGTCCAGCACAAAGGCTTGTCTTCAAACTTCACTATATTTTTTTTCTCATTATTTTCGTGTTGCAAATGATAGCACACCAGCCTGGCAGCCTCCGAAAAAATGTTGCGTGTGACAGTTTTAGTTTGTTTTGACAACAATCTTTTAAACCTTTTTAGGTTTATTTTTCCACGCAATGCTACGGACATCAAGACAACACGAGCGCAAGCAGGCATCAATGCTTTGCGTTTTATTTTTTTTCGTGACACGGATTGGTGGTATCGATGGTTCGTGTGATTTTAATCGGAAGAAGACTATCTAATGATACAAACTTAAATTTAAGTTATTATTTGTCATTTTTCGTGTGAAACTATATGGATGTCAGTCTATGTATTCGCGAGAAGACACTCTGTGCTCGGCGTTCAGTTTTCTCTTCTTTTTCTCTCCCGGACGTGGGTTGGTCATATTTACCGTTATGGGGTACCACTGTAATCGGAAGACGTCAGTCTTGTGATAAATTTATACCTTAATGACAACTTGTCTTACTTTCCCCCAAAACGCTATGAAAATAGAGATCCCATTGGGTATATTTTGCGGAAAAAATGCAATTTTAAAATTTGGTAAAGTGGTTGGGGGCAAAGTTGGCCTCAATTGATTTTACTAAGGTACTGATTTTACGAATGTCCTAAATGGAACCGCCAGTATTCGTAAAATCGAGTGTCTAGTGTCTAAAATCAATAGTTTGGCCCAACACGATGTGTAGTGACTAGTGATACTTAATATTTACCTTTTTTGTGAAGATGAACACTACTAATCAGCGTAACTTCACCTTGCAGAAATTCTATCATATCTTCATTATTTACAAAGCAACAGGAATATTCAAATACAAAAATTTTCACTTATGTAAATTCATTTTCCACTTTTAAAATGCTGCTGTTGTGAAGTTATGGATAGGAAAGCTCGCGATACCAGAATAAAAAGCATATAGTAAGTTGTCTAAAAACAGACGTGTAATGCCTGGTCACTACACCAACAATCTTTGAATCCCAAAAACATACTGTAATGTGCACCTGTTGTTTTTGACACACTTTGTTCAATGATTCGTCGAAACAAACTACAACTTTCTTCCCCTTCTAGCAATTAACTCATATCATCCATGAAATACAATGCAAAGAAAAAATGTGAGGTAAAAACCTATCTTATTTCACTGTAACTGAAGTTTCTATGCTGTGACACTAATCTGGAAACGTTGTTGTTTCACATGGTACAGATTTGAAAAAAGCATCTAGGCCTACCTTCACAGTTTAAACTCCCAGCCAACTTAGGGATTTCTGCCTTCAACGAGGCTCATAACGGAACGCCTGCCCATGTTGCTTAAATAAATTAACGTTGCACGAATTGCACTTTGCATAGTTCTCTCCAGGATCTTCGCGATTCTAGCAGTAGGATCGGTTAACCAATACAGTCTGTTTCTTCCTGTCATTACTATTTTCCCATAATTAAGTACGTTGTGGGAAAAACACTCATTGAAAGTACATTTCTAGATATATTTACCGCACTTAATCATTTTCAAAAACACACACAAGATCACATCACGTTATGCTCTAACTTTTTAACACACTGTCACTGCACGAGCCCAAAAGTTCAGGCGTGTTCCTCCATTACGCGGTACGGTGGATAAAATACAATTTAAATGTAAATCCACGGACTTCAAACATGATCAGAAGATATTAATACTCCTCGTACGAACCACAGAAAAAAATATTCGTGCCACGCTAAGTAAACAAACAACCGACAACCATTAACAAATATCAGCACGCCGCATGGTAAGAACAAAGAGAACTGAGAATCCTATGTTACCAAGTCCATGCCGTCAATTTCTACTACGAACTCTTGGGGAAAACACCACAACTGTTTAACACACACGTTATTAACTTAAAATGCATTAAAATTTACGGCATTTTATAAACAGCACACAACAAACCCCACAAGAGAATTTTTTACCACTGTGGAAACTTGAAAACATAACACATTGTGTGGTCTGGCAACAGTGGCGGGAACCACTAAAAATTCTGGTACAAAACGCCAAAAAAATCTTATTTTAGACAAAAAAATTGTACCATACATCAAATTCACTGTTCCACACAACTACAAAATCGGTACGAAAATATATTGCGGAACTAGAAAATTGGTATGTGTACCAAGAAAATGATACGTTGTCTGCACGGAAAAGTTTGTTTACCAAATTTTGAAATTCCAGGTTTTTTTAGAGAAATCCGTGACTTCTACAGACGTCTTAAATTCCCCGACTTTTTCCGGTTTTACCGGTCGCTCGCCACCCTGCATGTGTTGATGGCACGCACAAGGACGACCTAACTCAACGTGCGAATGCTCGCCGAGCGTTCCACTGGAAGTTTTTTTCACATATTTTTTTCTTTTCACGGCTGCGGCTTACCTATTGCGGTAAATACGTTTTGTTATTGTTTAGAGCCAATAAACTTTTTAAAAATTACGTTTAATTCAGACGAAATATGCCCGAGAATTTAACTTGGGGGGAGGGGGGAAGTCTGATTTAACGAAACATCGATTTAGAGTAAACATTTTCTGGACCCATGGCATTTCGTTGGTTCTACTGTATTTGAGAACAGTATGTATGTACTTAAGTTCCTAGTAAATACAAATAAGCCACGGACATTATTCTGTTTTGCATTTGGGGTGTTTGCAAGAAATATTTGCATATAATGTTCTTAGATACTTATTTTCTCTAATAATGAATTTGCAACCTATGTAATTTTTAACTTAGTTCACGGGTAGAACTTCTAAAATGCCTCTAATTCACAGGTAGAAATTCTGAAATGTCCCAGTAATTCAAAAGATCTGAAAGCAGTGGCTTGGAAGCAGAGAAGCAGCAGAGTGCTCACATTGAGGAAGTAGTGTCCATCCTTGAGAGTGATGGAGTCCTGGCTGAGAGTCGCCTGAGGCTGGTCGACTGGCAGCACCACTTCTGGGGCAGCCGGCTGCAGGTCTGTCACACTCTCCACAGACACTTGCTGTTGCAGGACTGGCACCTCCGCGGGTCTGCTGCAACACAGCAAACACCTCGCTGACACTATTACACTTCACTTCTCCCGCTGCAGTCACTACCGACATTTGTTCATACAATCATACTAGAGACATTATTTCAATAGAGACCACATACCTTTCAGGCAAAAATCTCGGTAAATATGCTACAATGTAACTGGTAATCCTTGGCCCAAATGCCATGAGACAAAACAGACTACCCACCACCAAGGCTGTCTGAACTGTTGTAGGAATTCTGCCCCTAGAATTCCTACAACAGTTTGATCAGAAATCTAAAATTAATTAAAACTATTCAGTAGCTTGCACCACTGTCTAGAATTGGCACCAAGACATTTCTATAACTGTTTGTACTTATAATAGTAAAAGGTCCTGTATGGGGTTGGGGGGGGGGGGGCAGGGGAAGTTGCAAACCTTTTCATGGTTTAACCAGAAAAAAATTTTTATCCAAAGCTGATCCCCCCTCCCTTAATCATGTTGATTAACTGGGGTTTTACTGTAATATGTATGTTTCCTAACCATGCACACACTCATTGTCTGTGGTAAAAATTAGAAGTTAAGAAATAGTAGACAAAACTAAATTTTTTCAAGATAAAAAGGCTTTTTCACGAATCCCGTTAGAAATTACAGAGTAAGTTTGTTTCATCAAGAAAAAAGTTTCATTATCCAACATTATATCATGTGAAGTAATAGTGGGCAAAATGTCCAATTGGAAAACTGCTTCCACTTCCAATTACAAAGTTATACACCATGCACACTATATTATGATTAAAATAAAGCCTCAGGACAGCATACAGTATCCATGTCACCAGAGTCACGCATCAGTATCCATCAGCAAAATGAAACCAAAAAGCACTTACTCCTCACAGTGCACAGGAATCAGAGTGGTCTTGCCCTCGGGGCAGGGGTCATCCTGGAGCTTACGTACACCAGGCAATGCCACCGGTAGCTGT
The DNA here is from genome assembly GCA_003012365.1 of Medauroidea extradentata. Lineage (NCBI taxonomy): Eukaryota > Metazoa > Arthropoda > Insecta > Phasmatodea > Phasmatidae > Medauroidea > Medauroidea extradentata. The sequence goes on along the minus strand of PNEQ01002086.1, from coordinate 77,811 downwards.
GCGCGGAACTCCGGCCTGAGGTGGCGCAGGACTGGTAGCGCAGGACTACTGCTTGCTGCATAAGGCATTACCTCCGCATCCGGCACATCCTCCGTCATCTGGAACCACCAAACCAATTATTACTAACATAACCTCTAACTACAACTCATTCATGGTTCTAACAGTCTACAACTTTATAAAATGCACCTACAGTCAATTGGGGTAACTTTGTACCATTTTCGGGTAACATTGTACGAGTGACTCTTTTATATACTAGCTTTGTGGCATTCAACCACTACGCAAACTTTAAGATTAACAAATGTATTAATCTAGAACACAACCGTATTCTTAAATCCTGAGTTACTTAACTTGAAATTAAATTAGGCTGGTGGTACAAAGTTACCCCAAATGACTGTACCCTTAATACCTATCCAAGTTGCAAAGCACAAACAAACTGTTACAAATTGTGCACATACTCAAAACTCATGGTAATAATTTCCTTGAATCCATGTCTCATGGCACCAGAACAAGACAAAGGCACAATTGTTATCAAAATATTGGTGTGTGTGGCTTCGTACAACATTGATCATAATATCCACCCTTACTATCTAATGGTCAACACCATGTGTAAACCATGTTCTGCAGCAGTTAATAGGCACTACCTGTTATGTGCAACAAATGATTCTAAACACATGCTGAAATAAGAGCCCAGGTAAACACTTCGCCCGTATATTCTGAATCAACATACCACCTCCCCAAACCGTGTTCTCTAAGAATGTACAGTTGAAATCCTAAACCATGTAACAACACCTCTAACTGAAAGTTAATCTAAGATCTTGTACCATACACGATTCTTAATTAGACCTCTTGGCAGGTGATTCCTGACAACAGAATATGTTTAAAACCTGTGTAGGACAAATACTCTAAAGTTATTAAGAGCAGTACACATCTTAAATTATGAGGTTTGGGAATGCTTTAGTGAATGTAAATAAACTATGTGATATTAGAGACCACTTTTTTGTATTAAGTTTACGTGAACTTAGCTGTTAAAAGTGTTCACATTTTGTCAAATCATCCCTCCAACAATAATAAAATCCGTAAAGGTATCAGTCTAGTATTTTTAAAAATGGTGGCCATGACTTTCATTCATAATTTTTTAATAGTTTAGAAAGACATAACGTATTAATAGGAACAACGAATTTTGCCTTTGCAACACACTTAGTGCATTGGTTCTCACTGAATTTCAATTTATTATCTTTACTATTGTTGATGAAAAACACCCGTCGCAGTGTAACCTGTGTAATGCATAGTAGACTCTCTACCACACTGGAGCAGTTCCCTGCACATACGTTCATATGTCATTGTAAATGTGTTATCACTGACACAACATACAGTCAAAATTCCAATTAAATGAATGCCCAGGGCAGTTTGCCTGTATGGTAAACAAACCGCCTACCATTGTATTACACAGGCTGCATAGCTACAAGCATTATTAATGGACACACGAAAAGACTCCAAAATGAATTTCAATGAGAACCAATATACTATATGACACACAAAGGCAACCTTTACTTTCTTAATCTACCAAAAATTGTTGATTAAAATGCACTGTTACCATTTTTAAACCATTACAATGATTCCCCTAACAATTTTAATGACAAGAGTGAAGATTTTAGAAAATTCAAATGAACATTTTTTAACAGTTTCATTCATAAACTTTATACGAAAAAGTGGTCTCTAACCATTTTAGTGCCCACAGCCGAAGTATCAACATTCATTGCCTGTGTGAAAAATACCAGAGGCCGATATCTGCTCTGTATTTTTTTCAAAATATAATTTACAGGTTATTTTTAAATAAATTTTCCTATGGAAAAATATGTTGGCAACTGCAACGGATTACGTGAACCTATAAATGCAAGTAGAATTTTTTACAACTTTATTACTTTGATCGGTACAGAGTTATTTCAATTTTTAATACAAAATCGCAAATTTCTAAATTATGATGGCATTTTTCACTTATTTACCTTGAAGAAAACTGGCTCTAAAAGGGTTACTATCATATAGTTTCTTATTTACACACATAAAAGTATTCCCATACCTCTTAAAGGTGCATACCACCCTTACAAATAACTTAAGGGCGTTGGACCTGTAAAATTTCATTTTTTATATTTGTGCCAAACACCGTTCAACTTTTGCACATCAGATAACACGTCATTTTCCCAAATAAAAAAAATTAGGCCCCATAGTTTTCGCAAAATCACTTATCAAAGTCACGAAATGGCCGTTACGGTACAGCCAAAATCAAAAAAAGTAATCAACTAATGAATTCAAAATTACGGGAACTGAAAATCAGTGTATCAATGCATTTCATGACATGGTTGACAAAAGTTAGTTTTGAATATTTCAGTAGTAGCCGAAAGTCAAAGTTATGCAAAAATTTCCTCATTTTCATCTATTTTTTAAAAATACAAAAATATATCGCTTTGTGTTTACTAAAGTGTCTTGAAGTAGTTCACATCATTAAGTATCAATATGAATTATCTAGTTTCTGCAATTTGATTATTTTTTATTATTTTGGCTGCACCGCAACTGCCATTTTGTGACTTTGATAGGTGATTATGCTAAAACTATGGGCCTTAATTTTTTTTTATTCGGGGAAATGACATGTTATCTGATGTGTAAAAGTTGAACAGTGTTTGGCACAAATATAAAATTTTGAATTTTTACGGGTCCAACGTCCTTAAGACTATGTTGTATGCATGTTCAACATTTTGTCATCAGGAAGCTCCCGATAAAGTTGTCTAAGAATCCTCCTGTATACTGACTACTGAGGATTTCAAAAACTACAGCAGCTGTGCCATTTTAATATATTAAAACCAGTTTACCAAACACACATGTACAACACTGTCTCTGCATGTTATTAAGAGAGGACAGTGCCATATATTTAAGAAAATTACTATGTAAAAATTAGTTAAGTATGTACAGCAACAATACCTGGTCATCAGCATCCCTGTGAAGACCCCTCGTACGCAACATGAAAAAGCCCTGAGCTAGTGCACCTGGCCCATACAGACGCTCTACACGCTGCTGGATGAAGGACTTGCAGGTGTTCACACCATCTGATAAGCTGCCGACGCCAGACTCTGGTGTAGCACTAAGATCAGCCCCAGAACTGGAACCCGTACTGCTGGACATCTGCACGTAAGAAGAACTCGACGACACTGTCTTCACGTAGCTTTTAGTCTGCGACGTGAATTCAACGACCCTTACGGCACCTGGAGAACGTTTTAATGGGGACATAAGCGGTGCACCAAGGGAGTCTTTAGAACCAGTTTTTGGTGTTTCTGGAGAGCACTTGGCAGAACCATCTTGATTCCTATTGATGACTGTAGGAGAATACTTCAGTTCTTCTGCCTTGGGCCTGTCGAAAGAAGGTTCGCTGCTTAACGCAGAGTAAGAACTTGAAGACAACATCGATGACATGAAGTGCTTTGAAGATTCTCTTATGGTAGCAACCGTATCAGACAATGATTCACGAGGAATGTGGTCTTTATGAACAATCCTAGGTCTCTGATCATCAATTAACGTACTTTGGGCAATTTCAGAGGAACCATTTTTCAGGTAACTAGCAGAAGATATATCAACATTACTTTTGTCACCCATGTTGCCTTCTTTAACATTCGAACAAAATTCACCCTTAGAGTCAATTTTTTCAAAACCATTTACAAAAGCATTGTCACTTCTAATTTGTTTTAAATTATCCCCAAGTAAATGAGGTTTCTGGTCCTCTAAAAATCCGTCTGATATGGAACTCGGGGTGCCCACCACAAACCTAGAAACTGCTTTTGTTGGAGGCACTAGAAAGTTCCTACACTCTGAATGCACAGTCAAGCTTTCGATTTTGTCACTTCCCTGTCTGAGCGGACTCACTTCCCTACTAGCAATTAAGCCTAACCTTCCAGGACTCTGATCTCTAGACCTGAACCCTTCACGTAGCTTGCTGTCATATGTAGTTATACCACTGTAACCACTTATGGAGCAGGCTAGACCGAGGTACGATGGCTTCTTACTTGCAACTACAGAGCCATTAGTTATTTTCTCACAGCCAACATCAGAGTGTTCATTCTTCTTGCCATTCACCACAGCACTCTTCTCATCAGCTGCACATGTACTCGTCTCAAACAACTTGGCAGTACGCTTCACATACTCTGGGGTAGATGCCCCACCAGTTCCTGGCTTACACGGACCATCTGCCTCTGGTGTTCTGGTCAATATAGACAGACTTCTGAGGGTGCGTTCTGATGCCGAGTCTTCGTTACATTCTACAACAGTCACACACCATTTAAGTCTTACTAACATATCACACTTTCCAACTACTACTAAAAAGGTTTCAGTAAACCATTCAGTAATAGAAAGTAAAAAATTATTACAAGTCATAGTGGAGTCTCACACCTTGCAGCATGATAACCATAAAATACCCACAGAAACAACTAAAAGCTCAAATCACTGGCAATGTGACTAAGAATAAGGGAACCATAACAAAACCTACAAGATATAGAGTTAGTCACCTTGCTACATTATGTCTAGCAAGTGTACACATCAGAATAAATCTATCAAACTACACCAGCAGACAAGTACGTCCACCATGAAGTGAACCAATTCAATGTGGCCATTCATTGTATCCATCATTAAGTTAACCAATACAATGTACGTATCAACCTACCATGACAACGAATATGAACTGTTGAAATACATTAATTTCTTACTTACACAAATTAATGAATGGTACAATGATACAATCTAGTTCTTTCTTACGTGCCAGCCAGCCAAACATATGTAACCGCAGAAATGTTACTTTCCTTCCCAAAATATCACGTATATTAAATATTGAAAATAAATATAAATAAGTAACTTAATAGTCAAATCTGAAGTGTAAGGGCTGCATACTCCCCAGTTTGTACACTGTCCAGAGTGAAATACGAGCACAGTAGTGATGATCCAAAGGAAGTTTGTTTTTTCCACGAACACAAAGGGATTCACAGCACTAGCTTAAGCATGCTCACTGCAAGTTCATGTGTTTAGACAGTACAGTACTTGCGAAACTTTCAATGCTATCAGCTGACTATATTCCGCTCATTGTAGGCTCCTTATTGGTTCCGCTGTCCAATGGATCACTGCAGGTTCATTTAAACTAACTACCACGCTGTGAGCACCCATGAGTGGTTCGTGAACCGCTCAGCCGCAAACGTGTGTGCGACCGGCCTAAGCAGCAGAACTACTGCCTGATGGCAAGGCTATCAGGTGCGTAGCTGTAAGGTGGCCAAATGTAAAACACAAGATCAAGGTAGAGAATTACTTTAACAGTGCCTACAGACAGGAGTGCTGCAATACACTAATTTAATTAGGGTATTTAAAGGCATGGTGTATCCTCACTTTTATGGGGGGGGGGGGGGGGGGGAGTGATGGGCTGATCTAAACCAATTTTCCATAATCAGAAGCAGGGGAGGGATCAGCCACCCCCCCCCCCAAGGAACATTTTAGTTTCAAGGTGCATAATGGTGATATTTAAGCAGTTTCTCAACCTAAACAGTGAATGTACAGATGGCAGTAAAAATATTTTAAAATGTGAGATTTACATTATAATTTGAAAAAAATTACTTATGCCCGCGACACGTTAATGCTAAAAGCACAACCATTTTTTACCACGGAGATTCATGTTCATTTTCCAGCGAGCTTAACTCAGATTTTCACTCGTGCGAATCTTGCCCGACGATTCTTTTGGTCGGCTGTTTTCTCATGAATCTCCAGTTCTTTCATGCCCGCACAGCTTATATTTGGTACTTACGACCTCTCTGAACAGCAGTCCAAACCTCTTCACTACACTTTATTTAACAATAATTATGCAAGTATACCAGCCACAAGAACTTGCAGAACTATAAAAAAACTCCTGTGCAACCATTTCTGCATCGGAGGCTCACAAGTAAAGGAGCACTATGAGCAACCTTGACACTTGCTTCACATACCACCTTTCCACTAAGAGCCAAGCACTGAACTAACTTGCAACTCTACGTAACCTATTTTTTTTTGTGGGACTCAGCGGTAACTGCGACAATATTATTGATTAAAAGTTTATAACAAAGTTAAGTGCAGTATCATATTTAAGTTCTACATGTATCCTGTTAGTATATTTTGAGGTACAGCAGTCAACTGCCATTTTAGCTTTTTTCAGAGGGCCTCTGAACAGTTACTGTGTGTTGAGTGACATCTTGTACACACCTAAAGATTTTCTCTTTTTGTACACTGATAAAATGTACATATGTAAAATTGTTTCATAAAAACTTATTTCCCAACACTGCAATGCATATGAAGTACGTAGTTGGCAGCATCCTAAATACAAGTTATTAAAACTGTTCTTTCCCAAGGTTAATGAATTACTCAAGACTTAACCTAAGGAAATGACCAACATTAAACAAAATAAATATAAAAACCTATTCACCAAGAGTAACTATTTACTTTCCTATTAGGCACCCTTTATTTCCCATCCCACTGAAATGGGGGAACTATTATCAAGTTCATTTCACCAAGCTCTATTAAACACTATGTACGCATGTGCGATGAGAGAACTCTCCAAAGTCACTGAAAACAGATCTACCTGTATGCAGGAGATGGTCTGAGTTCGAAGTTATGACCTCACCCCTCCTGTTTTCACCCAACGATAACTACGTTCCCACTATAGTTAGGATCAAATATGCTTTTGGCAGTAGAGTAAGTGTAGACAAAGACAGTCACTAAAATTAACCAAAATTACAATACAATTCTGTATTGCCGTTGTAAACTGGTAATCAGCAATATAAATTTGCTCATCCGTGTGTAATAATTTAAGAGGTTCAAATTATATATTGTATCCCATACCAAAAATTTATGGGTACAACTGACTTGCATACCTCTCCCCTTAATTCCAGTGCGCCTACCTACAGGCATCGTTCAGTCTCCGTCCATAGTTTACTAACACGCTACAGCCAGTGCCACTTCATAGAATATTGCTCGAACCAGCCTCTACACCTACAACCGTTTTCTTTGAAAGCTACTTGCAATAATAAAATTAACTGGTTTTATTCCACGTATACCTTAGAACCAGCACACACTTAACTTAGGTAGTGAAGAACTGTTAAGTTAATTAACTACACCAGACATGCATTTCTACCTCCTTTTTAAGTTAGCCAAGACTACGATGTAAATACATGTCATGAACAGTGACATTTTACTCGCAATATATTGTAACAAATCACAACTTGCAACCAAATAATCACAAGAAGCTACAATTACAAGCATGTCATTGGCAACTAAGAACTTAAAATAAAGAATTACGTAACCAGTACACAATATTTAAATGTGTTAAATAACAACACAAGTAATAAACTCAGGCATGCTATAACCGAAAAACCTAAAAGTATATACATTGCCGTATAAAAATCAGTATTAAGCATCTCAAATGACAGATGCACATGAAGATTTGACTTTTATTAAAAAAAATACAGTTCACCGTGATTCGAAAATTCACTTGCACACTGTGTACTGTATGTACAGAATATCAAGAATGAGATCACATCACCATGCAGGGATGCCCACAAGGATGAATCATTGCGCAGGTTTCACATTTAGGATTTTTAGAGGGGAATTTTTTTTTTCAAGAAAAAATATTTAATCATAAACAAAAAATGTTTTCATGATTGTACAAGTGCTGTCTTGGTATTACCTACAAAGTAAGCTCATAAACCGGAGCAGTTGCAAGTTATTTGTTTACAATTATTTTTACAAAATGGTAGTCTACGGCTGGAATTCAATCAAAGGCTTGTTCTGCAAATAAGTAGTACTTCATGAAGTAATGCTTATTCTCTAAGCAATACTTATTTCAGCAACGAGTTCATAAATGCCTACTTCATGAAGTAAAACTTAAACAAGCATTACTTATATAGGCCAAGTTGTACTTTATAAAGTAACCAAATAAGTATCGCTACAATATCAATACCAACATGACACAACTGAACTTTTATTTAATTACAGCAGTCCTCTAGAGTAATTAAATATTTCGTTACATTTGATTGTTAATTGTACTTGAAAGTATTTTTCTTTTACTTTAATACATGATCAAATTAAATAATTCTTAGGTCAAAAACATGTTAGTCAATGTGTTAATACATTTTTTGTACCTATGCAGTTTGCTGACTGTGAAATAAATTTCATTCACAACTCGACTCAATGAAAAATAAGTTTGGCATGAACATGTGCTGCATACTTATTGATTAGAATATTTTACTTCACTGTGTTTCAATTGATATTCAGCACACAAATGTACGCTATAATGAAATTAACCTTCATACATGCCACTTATTATTGCCGAACCTATTTTGCTTTCCAACTGACAACATAACCTCATATCACAAAGCTGGCTTCTAGCACATGTAATTATTTTGAATGAAGTGGTAAAGTGTACTAAAACTGTAATGTTGTGATCTTATAATTTGCTTTCTGTCAAATTCAAAACTGGGAAGTTTCCACTATATTACTACATGTACACGTTTCACTTGGCAGAAATTTTGTATGTTATATGTTAGCAAATGTCCATACATTTTCTTCAATGAAGTTAATATAATGCTGGTTTTTAAAAGTTGGTCCTAACATTGCATCTGTTACCAACTTAAAATGAAATGCTCTTATATTACACATCTTGAACATTTTCTTGACCGCATCTCATGCTGCGTTTGAAATACAGTTTATAAACGGCCTGCCGGACGTGTTTTGCCTACCAACTGATGCCGTAACGTATCACAAAACAGACTTGGAACATATTTGCGATTCTAGAGTATGATGAGATAAAGTGAATGATCTTGTGCATTACAATTGAATGTTGTGATCACATAAGTTTTCTGTCAGCTTCCAACCTGTCATGCTACCACTTGAGAGAAGCTTCAAATAAGAAACCACAACTTTGTGTAGGCTTATCTAAAGAAATGGGCACCTCCTATTTACACTGTTTTATTATTTATAAGACTATTATACAACAAAAAAACAGTCTAAAGACCGCTGTACTCCCATTCTAAAGACAGATGTCTTGCATCACCAATCTAAGTGTACTGATCGACACATTATTTTTTTTTTTTTATCTTTGGTTTAACAGATTAATAAACTGCCCTTAGAATAACATGCGATGTTATATTTAAAAATGATTGTTCTGTTTTCGACCTGATGATGGCAGCTGAGCTGTGACAACTGTCTAAACATTGTCAAAGAAGCCACGTGTGACGTGGCTCGAGTCTACAAGCCAAGAGGGAATTTTAGTAAACCCTTTTACTCAATTTGCTTAATTTAATGAAGTCTAGGGCATTATGACGGCTTACTTTTTAACAACACAAAATTGTTTTAACTTTTTTTTTAACATTTGACTATTCAAGTTACGACAGCATTTCCCAAAGTTCGCAAAGAGCTGATACAGTTGTTTAACTGTATTATCATAGTCGGGATTACCTTCCCAGTCAATATCAAGGCAATAGTTTTATGAACACTAGTTTTATATACGTATTCCTGCACTTGTAAACTCATGCCTGCATGCACAACTTTACAGTATTTCATGCATATAAAAAATTCTACATCTCTACCAATGACTATCTTGCAGTAAAATCACATGCTATTTCACAGTAGAGTAAAAAAAGACAAGTCACAATGTTAAAAGGAATTCTGAAAGATTATATAGGCTCAACAGTCAAACAAGAATAACAAATCTAAAAACATTCACTGTCAACACACAGCACAACAACAAATTGTGAACACAAAAGTCTTCACAGGGGCTAAAAGCAGTTCTTAAGAATGTCATGCTGTGAGAGCTTATACCTAGCAGTACATCGAGAAACAAATCATGCAGATTCATTTTCCACAGCAACAACACACTACACTATCAACAACATGTGTCAGCTGCATCTGAATAACATGCTTTAATAATGGGACACAATTCTTAACACCATACAAAACAAAAATAAAAGTGCACTCTCTTGCTAAACATTTAAACAAACATATTACTACTGTGAATTTCTTGTATATATGAACATTTTAAGAAGTGGACAACTACATAGTAAAGCTAATTGTAGCCACATAAGTCAATAACCAACGTAAGAACACATCACTCTACAGTGTAAAATACTTAAATGTTTTCTCAAAAGAAAAATCACAAACATCACAGCAGTACTGGTACAACATTTTAACGCGCCATGCATAAGACTACATTCACGATGGAAATGCACGAATCAAGAAGCCAAGTGACAACAGAGACAGGTTTCAAGATGGAAGCCACACTAGAACAGCAATCAGATGGAAGGAACAGCCACAGGCCTGGAATACTCGTGCAGTCGGGGACGATGCGCGTGTACCTGAGGCCTCGCTGGCCGTCACCTCGGCGTCCAGCGAGCAGCTGCCGATGGACTCCAAGGATGCCATCCTGTGCTGCACTCTGTCAGGTGTGAGACGAAGCACAGGGCGGGGCTGCCCCGGCACAAGCTTCAGGGAGTCTGGCCGCAGTGGGGACCCCACTGTCCCTGCGTCTCCGCTGTGCACCAGGCAGAACATGCATCAGCCTCCCATAGGCCAGCGCATCCAAGCCAAGCACACTCTTCGCAAGCACTACGCTACCAATTGTCTCCTCTTTGCAAATACACCAGAAGCACAGGCAATCCAGCTACATTTAAATAGCACATCCACAGACTACCGAGGTGACACAGATGCTCATTTCTTCATAGTATGCTACATTTTATAAGCACTGACCTCTGCATATGTGCAGACTTCAGATGACAGATGCAAACTATAGAAAACATGGTAAATTGGTAGTACAGCATAGGCCTGTTCATTAGCCAAAGGATTAAAAACATTCTACCTCAAAATTTTTAAACATTTTTACAGTATTTAGTAATTTCTTCTAAAGATTCTTGCAATGATGAAACATTTGTAGTACACCATTGCAGTAATAGTGTCACGTTCAAAATAATGTTTCATCGCTTCGTGACAGTACTATTTGTAAAGAACTCCCACTTTATTGACATGTCCACATGTACTGAAGCAATTTACAGGTGTAATGACGTCACAAAATAATGCAGTTTTATTTTTAGTTTCTCTAACGTTTCAATGCACTGGCAGCACTGGTATCTTTAAAACTTATCGTTACAATGCAACTTCGGATCCAAAAGTTTACAAGACACCAAAGACATAAAACCCCATCCTAAACCTCAAAAGTGAACATAATATTACAGTTCAATGGCCTGTCAAGGAATTTGGATCAAAACATTTCCCACCCATGGCAGAACAATGTTGATGGACAGGATAGTTCATTAACGTAAAATAATTTTTCGCGTAACTTTTAACTTAAAGGCCTGTACGCAGCACTAAAGAGTAAAGTGCAAAAACTAGTGAAGGCATGTACACAAAAATAATGCATACTGTAAAAATTAAATATTTACACATATTGCCACCAAGTTCCTCCACAACACAAAAAAATACTTTCAGCTACACCAATGCCCACTACATACACAGCACACTACAGTAATCTACCAGAGAATCATCTCTTCAAGCATCCCTCAAAAGTTCTAAAACAGTACTCCACAGCAGGTATTATGAAAATTAACTTTAAAAGAAAACACATGAGTGAAAATTTTTACCCCTGAAAGGTTAACTTTATTTTGTTGATTTTTTATTTAAATAATTTTGATTAAATAAGTAATTAGTATTAATAAATTCTTACACTCTAAAAATTCTGACAATTTCTTTAAAAATATTCACAAATAATTTTCCATTTTTAGAAAATATTAAATTGTGTTTTTCAAAAATTACATTAAAATAATAAAACATGCCTAATTACAACTAATGGTCCAAAACTAGACACTGCTTGACAAAGAACGGTACTTGCAGCCCAATTTAAGAACAAAACTGCCTTCATAATGCTTATTTCACACTTGCTGTCCACGCAACATACATAGAAATGAACTGCAGTTAACCTTCATAGCAGTAAATTAATAATTACTTCTATGCGAAGGGTCTCTGTACTGGCAACAGGTAGCACAGCTCCAAAGCAAGGTATAGTGTGTAAGCTCAAGTCAAGGGTTTGTGGCACCCACAGCCCGGAACAGCAGAGCAGATGCTGGTACATGCTAACTGGAGTGACCTTGTACTCTAGCTCTTATCATCATAGCTTACCTCAAAGCTAACCATGCTCATGATGCATTATACATGAAGCACAGTTACAGCAGTTCAAGGTCACAACCTAAGAAGACAACTAACACATAACAGCTGTTTCTCAGAAGTACTGGCTACTGTGTCGGTGCAGGCAGTACTTAGCTAACTCGCACCTTTCAGAATTCTAACCCGACAATATTTTGAAAATAAACAGAAGACTTAACACTTGTATTTAATATGTGCTAGTATAACAAACATTTTTGTCACAAAAAAAAAAACTTTAATAAATGCAACACAAGTTTTTATTTGTTTCCATAAAGTTACCCTTTTAATTACACATTACACACAGTAACTGTAAAGAAAGTAAAACTATCTAATTGGATTTCTGACATAATACCACACCGACCAAATTAAAACAAGAAGTTGCAGACAAGATCACAAAATTGCCCAAAATAACCACCTGCAGGAAACAAAGATGAAGAAGCTGAATTTGTCATTTTCACATTATAACTTAAGAATGTAACGAATTACTGGCAATGTCTTATCAAAACTTTTCATTTTTGCACTTAAATACACATTATTAGACTAAATTGATACTATGAATTATGAAATCAATATGTGGTCGAAAGTTATTTTTATAGTTTCTTATTTCATAATTAGGCTTTAAAATTTTGTACACAATGTGCATAGTTAAAAGGTCATTAGCTAAGTGTATATTATAACATTGTCAAATTAAGCTTGACACATTTTGAACCACTAAGAAATCAGGAAAAATTCAGCATGGCTAGCAACATGCACTCTAATGGCAAAAAAGCCAGGCACATCACACCAATACACTGATAAAAACTTCTTTTCGAACATTACTAGACGATTGAATTTTTTTTTTTGACAAGCGCTAGAAACTCATCTAGATGACTGGAAACTTGTCTGAGGTAGGTTACAAACTCAGAAAAAAAAGTTATAAAATATTGGGATATCAAGGCCAAGATAATTTTCGGGGAATGTATGGAAAAAAAAACACTATTTATATCAGAAAATCTCTACGTACAAACCAACAATTTTGTTTAAAACACGTTCACTATTAATACTCTTGAAAACCAAAAAGCTCCAAACTTGAGCCAAAATGAGGCTTTGCAATTTAATACTGCAAGTAAAACATACATGCATTAATTAGAGCATATTAATGTTGTGTGTTGCCACATGTCAATGAAAAAAATTGTAGAGAAATTGGACACTAACTTCAAACCAAAGCTGCACCAAATGTTAAACTGTAAAATACAATATACTGTAAAACTGTACTTTTTCAAATACATAAATATTTTTCATACTAATACTCAAAATAGCCTAAACAATATAAATCAACCTGATTTTGACATTTATCTTTATAAAAAAAAATGCCTGGCCATCCACACACACCGGAAAAGTGAGGTACCTGCAATTACTGCTAACAGTTATCTTTTTATGCAAATTATAAGGACCAGATTGTATCGAAATCTACATTAAAAATCTTATTTTACAACTGCCCGGATAAAACTGGCGTTAAACTATGTTAAAAATTGTGTTTTTTATTTATATATAAAATTATATCCTTTACATAATTTAATCACTATATGAACACCTCTTCATCCTTAATAAAAATTATAATTCAGAATTATATTAAAAGTGGTTTATTATTTAACTGTTTGAATATTACTTGTTTTGAATTACTGTATACTAAAATTTTATTTGTTACATTATAAACTAAATCCTTTTAATTTTATGAGAATTTTCTGATTAATGAAATTGTTTCAAATAACTGCACATAAAAATATTACTTTTACTTTAATAAAAAAGTACATTTCTGAATCAAATTTAAGTTAAATATTTGAATAAGAATGATATATTATTTTTTATCATCTAAAGTTTTTAATTGTTTTCCTGTAGCCCACTGACTATGGTATTGAGTAAACAACCATGAAAACATTAAGTAACTGATGGATGTGTAATACACTTGTCTTCAGTTTTTTATACAGCCTGTATCTGCTCATTAGGAAACTGGAAGCATAGAAGAGTGAGAAGAAAGTAGTGCTACTGTGCGGGCAATGCCTTGTGGCAGACAGCTTGGTGAAGTACGTTGATGGCAAGGACACAGCTCACACCTACATTCCTTCTACGTACTTCCTGCTCTGAGCACACAGCTGGGCTCGCCGGCTGCTGTAGCCTCTCATGCCTCCTCCGCCCACGGTCACCAGCCCCTCGCTCCTCCGACACTCCACACACCACTTACAATTGCTTGCAGCTAATTCACACTATACATCCAGTCTACAGTGTGCAATTCCTCACATGTACAATTTCCTACAAACCTAACCTTAACAACAAACAATGTATCTTACAACATTTAAACAAGTTAAGCTACGTTTATTCATCATATAACGAAAGCAATATTTCCATCATTAATATCACGTATGCTTCAAGTTCGTAAATGGCTGGCACACATCTAACAAATAATACAATTAACAATTTGCACAGGATGTACCTTAAAATTTAATCATTTTTGGTATAGGCACTGCTTATCTCAACTCTGTAGTTTCTTTTATCTTCAAGGCTCATACACACATGCAATTAAAATGCCTCCAATCGATGATTTACTTACAAGTGAACACAAAACTGTACACCCATTGAAGACTAATACATACAAAAATATAGCTACTGACTAGTGTGAGAAGTCCAAGGCCTTTACAAAGGCATTATCCACTAACTATAAATCCATATTTCTGTACTATTACTTAACAGTCTCAAACTGCATAAATTTTACTGCATCACAAAGTGTGGTTTCCATTTTCAACATAACATTAAAAAAATTCACTATCTCATAACCACCGGTAATGACAAATTGTTAAAGGACACCATCAGATTTAACAGGCTTCAGTGATCATTAAGACAAACACTTGCTAGTTGTACAGAAAGTCGTTTTTAAAATTAGGAAAGTAAACAATGTAAGGGGTAAAAGTTGCAGTCAATTTATTGTAAAACAAAAATAAATAGGCCCTAAATAAATAAACTTAAACCACAGTCAATTATATGCACAATACAAAAAGAACACAAACAGGTAAAAAGACTGTACAAGACTCCTCTTGCAACTCCAATGAAAATATTAAGATCTTCAACAACCAAGAATGAAAATTATACACTACTACAGTGTAAAACATGTGAACAGAGCAAAGGTACGAGTATTGGCCTACAATGAGCAGCGAAGTGTCGTGGGATGGAGCACGTCTGTCTATTGTGAGGCGATGGCCCAGTTCCCAGACAGCCCGGCCCAACCCGTCACAGAGCTTGCTCTCACAGGACACACCCACCCACTGTGCTTGTACCTGCCCGTCACGCTATGCTACTGCACTTCTCAGATCATTTCACATCTCAGTCACACAGTTATATTCCAGTATGCCACACTATGTACCATGCGATCCAACCACAGTTAATGCATGAACTTTAATAACTTTCTTCCCTTTTGAAAGACAACTTACAACGTTATGTAAATGTCCCTACTCACATTCCATTGTACAGCACTTTATATGCTTTCAATACTTGAAAATAAGGAGTTATCCTGCATAAGTCACATGTTGTACATTAAAATGCACATTACTGGAGATAGACAAACATACTTTGCCACAGTTCAGATCCATACATACACATACTTCGCATCTTCATCTGACTTCTGTACCAAGCTCACAAAACTTTGTAATATTACAATTACATTTTGCAAGTCCTTTCTCCATTAGGTTAAGAAAATGTGTTTCAAATAGTTTAACCTCAAATTTTTTTTATGGTTTCCTAATGTATTACAGTATATTAAGAGGCCTCCCTAGATAGGCTGTGTTCATGTGTTTGAGGCAGGAGCTGTATGGTTGCCATTCACCGACATACGTAATGTATTATCGCCTCTTAGCGCAAACCTCTCAGCTGGCATGCAGTGCTTTACTATTATCCATTTCCCTATGAAACTTGAAGCAGTGACCACATTTTATTTGTGGACAGCATAGTTCAAAGTCTATCGCTTGTGTTTATACTTTTTTTCAAATCCGGTTATTTTCATGATACGGCAGTCTGGAAACTGCATTTTTGGACATTTTGAGAGGCCTGAAAATCATGATAATAAACGTACCACAGTTTTAAAACTGTAACGAAATAGTTTTAAATGTGCGTTCTTTTCGTAGATATACGCATATAATGTGTGTTAATTGTCAAAAAACACAATAGCCATAACTCGCTGCAATACATTTGATGCAGGTAGGGAGACTTCCCACTTGCACATGCAGCAATCTGTGGCCTTGACATTTCTTTTTAACCAAAGATATCTTTTTCTACTTCCCACACTATTTCTTAGAAGAAATCGTAATTTCTAGGAGGGATGGAAGCAAGCTTTGTATTGAACAATATTAAATTGTTTTGCATTTCCGGCAGTTTCATAGATACAAAACTGTTAGATTAATACAGACACAACATTGTTGACAAAACATGGTTTTGAAAACAATTAAGTTAAATGTGGCTTCAGAATCCAGAAATATGAAGGAAAGCCTATTCCCTTGATTTAAGAGTGAAGAAAATTTTGTCAAATGTATTTTAATACATGATGTTAAAAAAAAGGTAACTATAATTTACATTAAAATATTATATTGTTTAATTCATACATTTTATCTAAATAAATAAAATACTGTATTCAAGTTTTTCTTTAGCTTTCTAAAACAAAGTGTTTTTTTGTGCATTTATTAAATACGCTTTTACAATAAAAATAACAGTAACTCTAGGAGTTATATTATATTAACCCTTCAGATGTTCGACATTTTACTGCAAATTTTGCTCACTATACATATACTGCCAAATTGAGGGGGACAGACTTATGAATTTACGAATATTGAATTCTGGCTTCAGAATCACTCGCTATTTGCATGGTACATTTAAAAAATCCATATAAAAAACTGTAATAATTTTATTTGTACGCATTCATAGACAACAAAGAAGTTAGGGAATTCGTCCAACATGATTTCTTGGTTTGAGCAATTATGCTTCCCAGGGAGCAGATTAAATATAGCTTTTTATGGGTGCAAAGCCAAATTTGCACCTGCATTGCATCTGGTTGCGCTGCATTGGAACTATATACTCATGTAATGCCATAGAGAACCCGTTTAACTTGCTCTGCACTGGTATTGCACTGCGTCTGTGCAAATAGCAGTTGGTGATATTTAATCGGCCCCCAGATTTTTATATAGAGAAATTTCCTTTACATTCAGAATCCCAGATATTCTCAATTCTCTCTATTCAGGTAAAGATGGTCACCTATTGTGCGGGACTCAGCTCTGGTACACTGTCTTGGGAAAGTCGTGTTGTTTATAAGCAGGCCTAGATGTCACAGACAGGTCTGTTACTGGCAATGTGTTAGAAGACCTAGTTGAAGACATTTCTTGATGACAACCTCCCTCCTGTCGACCAAGCCTGCTTCCATACAACCCTAAGTTCCCTGATGTCCTGGGTCCCAGATCTGAGACCCACACAGTATAACTGTCTTTCATGAGTGATACATGGATAGTCACTTATATCTAAAATATCTAACTTTTAGCACAATGTCAAAAGACTCGGCAGCAATAAATGGACATCTTACTCAATTATATTTTCAGTTTTCATGATGCATTTTAAAATGTGAAAGTTACTTAAATTTTTTTAAAGACAATAAATCATATTGTAATATTTTTTTACAATTTTAACAAAAAATTATAAAATTAATTTCATTAGACCCTACAGCACTCTTCTCTAGAAGGGAGTTTGAATACAGCACAACCAAGAGATAGAAGTAATGGTACTATATTAAAAATGATTGTTTTGGCAGAAAAACTAGTACAGTTTACACTAAACTATAATGTACAAATAAATTTCATACATTTAAGGAAATATAAAACTTATTTTGCTTCCTTTCCAGCCACATTTTAATAGAATTTGTTCAACAATTCTTGTAAGATAAAACCTCAAAATGTCAGTCATTTTCTTACACTTACCCTCTTTCACAAAACTAGGACCCAATTTTTTATTTAAACAATCACAAAGTCACTTAAACAATAGCCATACCATATTTGATTACAGAATACAAATGTTGTTCGACAATAGCCTCACTATCCACGTAAAAAGAATGTACAAGGGGACAGACTATTTCCCCACAAGTTCATGTTGTTTAATACTGGAGGTCTTCAAGCAAATTATCAAGACTTCAGGGTCAAAATATTAAGCAATAAATAGGAGCAGAACCAGAGGGGGACCCAGGCCCCCTGACCCCCACAAACCAATTTGTGTTTACCAAAACCTGCAGTTTTCAGGCCAATAGAAATCTGCTTCTACAGCTGTAAAAACATGGCTATTATCAAACTGAGATAATTATATAGCAAGTAGTTATGGAAATATTTTGTTTCAGCTGATATGGTGCCAAAAGCCAAAACATTGTGGTATGCTGCACAATTATGATAACTTTAGACTGTTAAAATGGCAATGAAACTAATTGGGATGAGCAGTTCAGCATGCTTTATTTTCCTCAACTTTTATGCTGGACCACTCCCCCCCTCCCCTATTTTTACTTCTTTTAAGTAGTGACATATGGGTCTTTTTTAACTGTCCTGCAACTGGAAACTATCAGTATCTGAAACAAAAGGTGTTGCATTTCACCTCTTCCCACCCGTTTCCTTCCACTAGTCATGGTTTATCTGATAGTGTTGCTCAAAACTTGGCTTGAAGGAGAATATCATTTGACAAGTTATGGAAGAGGAAAACTTACCCGTGACGGATACAAGATATTACAAAGAGGGGTTCCAACAGAAAAAAATGAATGGGAAGGAGTGTTGTTGGAATGAAAAGGCAAGATAAGACTACATTACTTGACATCTTCTCTAAATATTCCCAGGTGTTATGAGTACTACTTATTTTTAACCTGTGTATAACACGTACCCCAGACACGTTTTACTATGTTTAGCAAAGAAAGAATGCTGTGTTTGCGATGAATGGCGATTTCGTAACCTGAAAATTGTGAGTTTTCATTCAGAAACAGTTTACTGCTGTAGTTATTTAGTAGTAACAACAATTAATTTTCTGAAAAATATTTTAGTCTACATATTTAGTTGTGTAGTAGCTTGTAAATTATGCATCAGTGAATCAAACTCCACACTGCAATTCGTTTAGCTAATTATTATTTTTAATGGTAAAATTTGGCCTTGGCTTGTTTGCCCTTCAATATAAGCCTGCGCTGAAAACTATATTATTGTTTGGACAATTTCTTACGTGACCAGGTTTTGTTTAGACTGTCAAATTGAAAATACTATTGGAATTCCGATTGTGTATAAATACTGCTTGTCGAACTTACGTTGTGCTTATTTGAAAGCAACGAAGTGCATATGTGTTTTCTATTTACCGTTTGTGTGTAGCTTTCTGTTTCAATTTATACTTTCTTTTGTACATACATGAAGAAATCGTCTGACTAATATGAAAACAAAATTCTCTCTCCTCTGAAAACAAAATAACTGAGTAATTACTATCTCCAAATCATTTTGTTTTTTTATTTGTGGAGAAATAATGGGACTTTTAAATTACTTTCAGTTTTCATTATCGTAGTTGCCGAGCAGAATATATCACAACAATTAATTGTTTAAATTTATAATTACACATTACTACCGTCAGCCAGTCAACACCACACTGTTATCCATTAAATTGGAATTTGGTTTTAGTTTGGTAGGTTTTAATTTATCAACTTATTTCTATAATTATTGAGTAGCAGTGCAATTAATTAATTTTAGGACACATATTTTCAATCTTTAATTTTTATTTGGAGTGTAACTTTTGCAAGTGATCGAAGCACAATACGATGTTCCCAAAAGTCGATTTTACAAAATAGATGGGAAATTATATTTTATAGTATAAAATAAAAATTTGTAATTTTTGGATTATAAATTATTTTCAGCGGATAAGATTGTTTTATTCAAATCTAAGTATGTGTTTCAAGAGCCAAGAGAAGACAAGACACACGGAAGCAGAAGCTGAAAGATGTTGCCAACGTTTTCAAAACAGTGCACAGGTTTTCCTTTATAAAAGATAGTTTATCCTCAAATTCATAATATCACGATTTCTTAAAATAGTATACGGTACATAATTTTTGGTTAGGAAGCCCCTTAAAGAGCACTATTTGGTACATTAAAATTCAAATCTTTTCGAAGAGCAGAACAACCGAGAGCTGGATTCACACCTGCCTATGGTTAGACTAACTGCACAATTGAAAACCGAATTTCTCAAATCTTAATTATGGCAGCCACAAGTACAGAATTCAAAGACAAACCATGTCTTGACAATACTGATTACTGGTAGATGTACTAGTAAATTACTAATGGAGGTCATTCTTTGCTTTTTTAACAAATTAAGTGAACCTATTGACAGGCACGAAAATGAGAAAACCGAAACAGAAATCTTAAAGTAAGTAAATAACTAGCCCTGGGATTATTGTGGGGAGGCACGTAACATGAAATATTGAAAGTGATCATCTCGGAAGAACTACAAACAAATAAAAAACCAGTGGACACTGTCACAACAGACCAGAGGGTGCGCGCAAGGTATAGAAGGTGTCCATAAATGTTCACCCCGATTTCAGAAGGTCGTAACAATCGTTGTTGTGATACCAACTGTGTCTTTCTGTTACAGGTCCACTCGTTAACCCATAAAGTTTTTCTACAGATGCACCCCGTTCACTACATTAGCTGCTAGGAGCGCCACTAAGCTGTAACGTCAAAATGGCTTCCCTGCAGGAAAAAGCACAGTGTGTTGTGTGGCTGGCAGAAACAAAAGCACCTCTCCAAGTGCAGCAAATGTTAAGGACCTGTTACAGAAAGAAACCACTTGATGTCAAATTAATAAAGGCATGGATGAAAACTTTTAGCAACTGTCCATAAAGAAGGGCACAAGCAGTGGCAGGCCATCCGTTTCAGACTAGACTGTGCAGGCGGTTCAAACGGCATTCACCAGGTCACCACAGGAATCGATTCAAAAGGCTTCACGCCAACTTGAAGTGCCAAGGAGCACAGTGCATAAAGTGGTACGCAAACTCCTAAAACTGTATGCATATAAAGTTACAATTGTGCAGTCACTACTACCAGACAATCGCCCAAGACTTAAACAATTTGCTACCGACATGTTGGAGCGGATTGATGACAATGACTTCCTGAATCATGTGTGTTTTTCTGATGAGGCTACCTTTCACCAGTGAATGTGTGAACAGGTACAATGTCTGTATCTGGGGATCAGAAAACCCGCATGCTGTACGAGAACACATTCGGGACAGTCTGAAGGTTAATGTGTGGTGTGGGTTGGGTTGATGTGTGACCGAGTAATTGGCCCATTTTTCTTTGTGGAAAAAACAATTCCTGGACATGTGTACGTAGACATGTTGATAAATTTTGCCATTCCTCAGCTACAGGAAATGCAGCAACCTGTTAACTTTCAGCAAGATGGCGCTCCCCCTCATTGGTCTCATGTTCGCCATTATCTGAATGAAACCTTTCCACATGGTTGGATTGGCAGAGATGGCTCAACTGCATAGCCCCCAGATCTCCGGACATTATGCCCTTAGATTTCTTTCTATTGGGGTACGTTAAAGATGTTGTGTACCAAACAAACGTTCCCGATGTTGTGACATTGCGACAGTGCATCAGAGATAGATGCCATTGCTGGTATCACATCGGAAATGTTGAGGAATGTGTGGCAAGAGAGAGTACCAGTTGGATATTTTGCGTGCTGCCAGGGGTGCACATGTTGAGGTTTGTTGAGTGCTTTTCTAGGTGGTTCGAAACTTTATGAGTATGTATTTTCATTTGAAAGCATATTTGTTTATGTGTACCCATTCAAAAGTTATAAGAGTATGTAATCAAGGTGAACGCACTGTGGTTAGAAAACACTTTCTACGTTACACAGCATAACACTTGTTTAACAAAAACATAGGTATCTCGTGAGGTGTTAAATACAACACACAACTACAGCCTTTCTGAGAGATATTTACAAAAATTAAACCAAACCAAAAACTTAAAAGAAAAAATGTAAAAACCATATTAACAAAAAAATTTTCTGCTGGTGTTCATGCTGCCCCCTCCCATTTCCCTTTTGGAAAAACAAATACTCACCCACTCTCTTTACAAGTTTTACTACCTAAAAAAATATAGGTCTATTTCTGACAGCCCACTGAAGTATTTCACATTACAATATAAAACAATGAGAAAAAATCAGTGACTCAAAATCCAAGAATTTTCCCACTTTATCATGTCATCCCAATATGTCAGAAGATGACAATACAAAGTTCTGGGTAAGACACAACTCTTGATGATTTTTAACCTAGAACTGCTATCAAGACCACATACTACAGAGAAGGATGAATCACTTCCTTTTCCATGGAAATGTTTAAAACAGTAGCCTAGATTTTTAAACACTAACTAAATGGTGTACCTCTACAAAAAAAGCCCAGTACATACAAATCAATATGTAAACAATAAAAAACTACAACCCTAGCACAGTAATTTCAATACTTTACATCAAAGTTATGTCAATGTGTCTTTCTGGGAATGTATGCCATTCCTGACAGAAAGTGTCAGGCTGGGCTATGCAATTTCATCCTGGTAAAATACTTGTGCTGACAGTAAACACAATTTTTAAATTGCAATATTTAAAAAGTTCCTCATACTTAAACCAATTTCTTTCGACACAGCATAGGATAGTATATTCTTGGTAAACTGCTTCACATAAATAATGGAATCTCATTAATTTGTCACCTAGAACCATTGCAAGAAAATTCCTGAACGATAACCTATAATGTTTCTTTCAATGATTCTGCATGACAAATTAAAGTTTCTATTTATGCTGTTTATCAACAATATATCCTAGCCTTCATCGAAGAGGAAATTTTGATAACACAATTTTAATAAACGTTGTGGTTCAAAAAATGAAAAAACAATAAAATGGTCCAACACACCCCCTTAAGGACCCGTGGCTCATAATCTTATACCCTATCCTTTCAATGTTAATTTTCAAATTCAGTTTTATGAAAAACTATTAATGACAGGTAGCTGAAACTTCACCATATTAAAACTATATTTATATATGTTGTTTCTATCTTTTGTAAATCTTATTATGTTGTAAGGTTTTTCTTTAAAAATGAAAATTCTAACTACCTGTTTTGGATGCAACTGTACCAACGTTGATAGTTGCACCCATGAACAAATTTTTATCTGAAATGTATAGATAAAAAGGATAATATTAATGTTATGATAATTATACTGCATTGGATGTTTGGTATTAACAAGTATTCTTGTTATTGTATATGAAACTATTAGTTTCAATTGCCATGATACTCATAATGGAAATATGTCGTTCTTATCCTCTGCAAACTAGCAGGCGAAAGCTCGGTCTGTTCTCACTAAGCCATCCTCGTTTCTCGGTCACCCCAGAGGGGAAGGTTCACAAGTGCTGTTTACAAACACATGCCTTGCACAGGGTTGCTTTCAGTAAATAATAGTACCTAGTTTTCGTTGTGGCAACTGTGCAGCAGTTCGGAGTGGATAGTACGACTCAACTTATATTTGCCTCTGTTGAAAGCATTTCTCCAGCTATAGTATTCTTTTTAAAAACTAATATACCATACACAAAATATAATTTCATTTGTGTTTACGTGTAACCAAATTAGCCAATACATTTGTATGTATATTTTTAGCTTTCTTTTTTTAACTTAATTTTTTACCTAATAGTTACTTCCTATAAATTGTAGTTAGATTAAAACTGGCTGACATGCTATTTATAATTAAATACATTTTATATCATCATTTTAATTTTTATATCTCGTCAGTTTCATAAGCGTATATCCAGGATGTTCGGGAACTTACTCTAAATATTTCGGGGAGGCGGTATCTTCTGAAAATTGGATTATGCATAGTTTATTAAAATTTGTATTGGAGAGATCCGTCCCTGAAACTCGAGTCTATATAGAGAATTTTTGCCACATATCTGAAAAGGCATCCAAATAATAACTATTTTTAAATGATGTTTAATCTAAACAAGATCTACATAACATAAAAAAGAGTCGAAAAAGATGTGTGGCCCCTCTACAATTGCATTATTTACCGGTATGTGATATGGCAATTAGATGCATTCATAGTACCTAGTAAATGCTAATTAACTAAACTCATAAATATAAAATTCTAGTAATGAGGTTTCCTTAAACAGATTAAAAAGTATAAAAATAATTCTTCTAGCCCCCTACAGGTAGCTAATCCCATGCAGTTGTCCTGAAATTTTTTATCAGAATTTTTAATAAACTTGCCTATGAAGATATTTGAAACATTTTAATCAAATAACGTGGGGGAGCATGTAATACATACATAACTGATGCATAAATAGATGTGTCATTAAGAATTTTGTTGCATTCCAAGTTATATGAGTTGTGAGTTTTCTCTACCACAGCAACTCCGTCACTATTATATACCTCATGCATTCCACGTTTTTGATACCTAAGCTTATTACAAGTATTTTATTACTATTAAAAATTCTAAATCACAAAATTTTCAGGATAATCTGTAAGGAGATATGAATATGTATAGGGTTATAATTCTATATGGTATTGGGATAAATTATTTTAGATGTTTCAGTTCGTTTTAAAAACGTGGTGTATTTTATTTTTTAATCAAATAATTTACTACAAATAAACAAACCAGAAGAGTTGTATGTTGTTTGGGACACAATAGATTCGTTATAAATGATAAAAAATCGCGAGAGTATTTTGTGCTAACGTACTCTCCAAAACAGTATAACGCCCTGCCCCTTGTATGATTGGACGACAGTTGTATGTCACAGTTTAGCTGTGGTAAGACCACCCGGCTCCAACCAAGACCATCCGGGTTCGATTCTCGGTAGGGTCATTCCCTGACAGGAATGTTGAAAATATGACGGACATTGCCACTTTCCAGTGGATTTTCTCGAGGATCTCCTGTTTTTCTCGGCTTTCTTATTCCGTCACTTCCCCATTACAGGGTTTCATTTCGTATCATCCTTGAGGGCGTGTAGATGCCTGCAGGCACCCAGTTAAAAATCTTTAGGTACTCAGAGCAGGATAGCCTGCTCTCGGATACCCGCCCTATACAGGGTTTGCGGCACTACAGTAGATACAGTATCTCCAGTAGTGCTGCAAACCCGGCTTCGATAGTTCCACTGGTACAAAAATAAAAATAATTTAAATTTTAGCAAAATATGCTTTATTTGCTGCACAATGAGGGTTCTACTAACAAAAATAAAAAAGAGGTATACAAGTATTTTATGGCCCTCAAATGTTTTTTTTTTTTTTTCCCTTTTACATCTGTATAAATTTAACTAGGAAAAATTTGGTGAGGAAATATCTGTTCTAAAATTGTGTCTGCATATTTTTTTCGATTAAAAAACATAAGAAAATTTGAGATTTTTGTAAACATTTGAAAATTAATACAATGGGAAGTTATGATCCAAATTTGAATTGTGTTTTTTTCACAGTACAATAATGAAAAAATTTCCCAACACAGATAGCACCAATAATTTAAAACTAGGTACAAATTTTGTCCTAAATTAGTGACGCGTACTGTATATATATTTTATCATCCGTAAGAACTAATTTTATTGTTTACTAGAAGTGATCAAAACAAATAGTTGGAAGGAAAAGTACACTATGAGTTATGTAGGACCATTGTTACTTGTGCTAAAAAAATTGCAGTTTTTAAAGTATTTTTTTTTGTGATACAAGCACAGTTTGTTGTACCGTTAAGTCTACTAAGTGAAACTGTCTTGATAGTTAATTTTAATTTTGAACGTGTAATCTCCTTATCAGGATTTTTGTTTTTGTTAAGAAAATTCTTAAGTTATGTTTTATTGTTTGTGCATACAAATTTTAATTTTTATACTAATTTTCTTTATGATATTTGGTTTAACTGCTGTACTGTTGTAAGTAAAATTGTCTTGATAACCGACTATGGTTTGCACTCATTTCTCGTCAATAATCAATTCTGCTGTTTCTGACTTAGCCGAAGGGAAAATACATAAATGAGTTTTGATGTAAATGTTTTGTTTGTGCACACAAATGTTAGATTTTATAGTCAAGTTCTTCATGACATACAATTTGACAGCTGTCAGTATGCATATGTAATTTCTAGTCATCAAGAAATTTTGTTATTGCCGACTTAGTGACCAAAACAAATGGTTGGAAGAAAAAATTATGAGTTATGATGAACATTTCTTTTTTGAGTATACAGATTGTTGTTTTTATAGTTATAGTTTTTATGATATATAGTTTGACTGCTGTACTGCTATAGCAACTAAGTAAAATTGTCTTGATAATGAATTTCAATATGTAGGCTACATATAATATATAACATAATTGAGATATTTTGATACTTTTGTTTTGAAAAACAGTCGGAAGAAAATGAAAACTTTAATAAAGACATACATTTGTTATCAGTGCATAGAGATATCCATTTTTACAGTCATTTTCATTAAATGCAATTTCATTGCTTTTCTGTTATTGTGGCAAAGTATATTGTTTGACAATTAGTTTATGCTTATTCAGGTAATTTCTAGTCATTAAATTTTGGCAATGGCTGACTAAGTATGGTGAAAGTAATTTAACTGATGACATAAATTAATTATTTGTAACTTAATGTAAAAGCCTTTTATCTGACGTAAATAATAAATAATTTAATGATTGTCACAATTTCGATTTTTATCCTGCAAATGTAACTTCTATTAGCCTAAAACATGTCTATTATCAGTAGTAGTAGTAGATGTAGCAGTAGTATTGTATTCATTATTGTTACACTGAGTACCGGTAAATTTAAAACTAGTCAGACGTAAATAGTATTTTTGCTATATACACAATGTGCGCTGGAAATTATTGTAATATTTGTCATATTATTTAGTTTGACTACTGGATTAAACATAGTTGCGAAAGTATAATGTTCTATGCTTTATTCAGACAAAAATATAATTTCACTGTATTTTTTAAGTGTTCGCCGGGGTGAACTTATTTTGCGCATCCAGGTTGGAATATTTTGCCCGTCCAAGGCCTAGAAGGGCGGAAGCTTTTAGGGTGACAGAGCATGCGCACCACGAACCATCCTAGCCTGTAAGCGCAAGTCACAGAACTGGTGTGCAGTCATCTCGTCTATAGCTCGCTTGTGCGTGGTATTCAGTCGTAACCATATCATTTTATGCAATAATATTAAAAACAAAGGTGCAGTACTTGCTTAGTTTTGGTTTAAAAATTCTTCTTCAAGGTTATCTTACCCAAAACAAGGATAGTAAAAACACCCATTTTCATCATTTTTCAGCTGCAAAAATAAGGTTTTAAGGTTTAAATATGGAGTAGGGGGGATGATTCACATAAGCGTAACGTTCCTTGTATGATATTCCTAAATATATATCACTGAAATACATTTAACAGTTTTACTGTGATTTTCTATCGGCCGAAGCGCTGCACACTGCTAGACGGCTTGGGCAAGCGGCCAACTCTAATGTTCACTTGCATATTTAAAAATAACTCTCCACACAAAATACATTTAAAAGGTAATGTTTGATACGAGGAAATGTTTCATAAGCGCAACACAGACACGCTAACCGCTGCGTATTTGAGTCTAAAACTGCCACCCGTGTTGTGACTTTTTTCCTTGTTATCTGGTAGCCAATATTTCCCTCCTGCAGGCACAGGACAAGCCACGTGACCCTCTGTCCTAAACCCCCCTCTCCACCCTTTAAATTACACCCTGGGAGACCCCCTGGAGTTATCCCAGGAGGCCGGAAAACACTATTTAGTTGAATAAGTACCTAAGTCTGCCTCCCAAGTAGACGGCTACATGGGCAGACCCTACGCGATGCTAGCCAACATCTATAGCCTCTTAAGGGCCTCGCCTACCATGTGCTTAAAATGTGTTGCAGCATGTTCGTAAATACATTTTATTAAGAAACTATTCCCAGTATGCCCAACATATATATGTACGAAAAGAAAATACACTCCAAACGATAACTTAAGAGTCGTTTCAAAGTCATCACGTCAATTAGAAAAATCATTTCAGATTCTCAAAATGTCTAAAAACAGCATTTTCAACCTGTTAGATCTGAAAAACTACTCACGAGATTTGTGTGAAACTATTCTAGAAGCATGCAATGG
Organism: Medauroidea extradentata; assembly: GCA_003012365.1. Lineage (NCBI taxonomy): Eukaryota > Metazoa > Arthropoda > Insecta > Phasmatodea > Phasmatidae > Medauroidea > Medauroidea extradentata. The sequence goes on along the minus strand of PNEQ01002086.1, from coordinate 49,397 downwards.
ACTTTGCTTGAAACTTTTCACCAATAAAACGAGGTCACCACTAAAGTGTAAGTCGGGCGAGTGATCTACAACACCACTTACACCGTTTCAGTGTCTTGCAGTAGAGGCAATACCGCACCAGATGAGCCGGTCAACATCGCCATTGGTGCCGTGCTTCACTCACACAAACTTACGGCCAGTACGCGGGCACCTTAATAAACAAGATTTGTTGCAAATTATATAGCCTAAAGATTGTTCTGGATAAGGTACGCTCTAAAGGTTTAACATTTGAAAAAAAATCACTAACCATTAATGCATATAATTCAATATTAACAATAATTGACCTTACTCATACGGTTGGCAGTGAATTGCCTTATGTAGTTCTGTATATTTTCCTATATAAATGTAACATTACTGAAATAACTGAATTTGATATGTTTGTTTTTTTATAGTTAATATAGCCTACTTTTTTATCCTACTAAACAGATTGTTGAAAAATTCATGTCAATAGTCTGGGGAAACAATCCTCGCGTGTAGAAGAACACACAATAATATGTCGACATTGGTCCGAAAATTTACCGTTTTTACTCTACAGTTCACAATACATTATGTATAGTGATAGTGCATGAGCAGGATCACGTTGCTGTGGTGCGGCATTACAGCAGTCCGTAACATGATTCTGTGCCACAGACTATGCCACTAACACACAGTAGGAACAACTCTGACAATTGTTAGGAACTTGTGAAACTATCATCTGCACTTACTGCTTTCACGAAAATGTTCAAAATTGCCATCAGCACGAACACTTGACTGCAGCCATAGCATTGACTGCCAGACACATTGATGAATACCTGAGGAATTTCCGATTACATCGCACCCTGCCACAATACAATTATGAAGAGTTTCCTAGTTGTCTACAGGGGTTGCTTACACAAGTGCTTTAAATGCCCCTACAAATAAGTCTAGTGGATACAAATCAGGGCACCTGGGTGGCCATAGAATAGAGTCACCTCTACCTATCCAACACTCACCACACATTGCATTTAGGCGCCGTCGTACACGGACAGAGAAGTGTGCAGGAGTTCCATCATGCATGAAGTACATGTTCTGTCGTATGTGTAATTGGACATCTTCCAACAAAACAAGCATGCTGTTCTTTAAGAATGCTTCGTATGTTTCACTACTGATTCTTCATGGCAGAAAATAAGGTCCTATTAAACAGTCGCCCACGATGCCAGTCCAAACATTGACATAACTGTTGTGGGTGGAGTGTTTGTACCATGCTACGAGGATTTTCCTGGGCCCAGATTTGTTCATTACGATAATTAATTATCTGGTTCCATTTAAATGTTGCTTCATCAGTACCTAAACAAGACAGTTTCACAAAAGAAACTATTCAAGCATTGTCCATCAAACCAAAGGCAAAATGTATGTACCTACAGGAAAATCCGCAGGGCCTAAACATGCAGCACATGGTATGGAATCAACATGTTTCCACGAAGCACTCTCCAAGCCAGCGTATGGTCCACATTAAATGTAGTAACTACATTGGGGTTCTTGTCTACTTCCTGAAGGATTGCCTATTCGAACACCAGCATCCGAACCCCCCCTCAGCCATCCTCTTACGATTTACTGGTTGAAGATTCTGTTTTCTCTAAGACAGTGATGGATTGCTTCAAATGTATGTATATCTGGACAGTTGTTGTGGGAAGCCTTATTGCTCCTCAATTTCTTAATCACCCTTTCATATATTGCAGTCCTTCACACAGAACACCCCCTTGACTTCTACTGATGATCTACTCCAATTGTCCTTTGCCTCATACACTGACATGAAGTGTACGTGCTTGCAATAACTTAGTTTATCTTTTTCCCAGTCATCTGCAGCAGCCCTTCAGTCCTTTCCTCTCAAAGTTGGGCCTCCACCCCTCTTCCACTAACCATTCTTCGATACCCCAAGTAATTTTCCCCACTGCATGCCCTTCCCTTCCTCCCTCATACTCTCTAAATAGAAGAGTGAATAATAGTAGGATTATTCAGAGGGTGAGGTGAACAGAACAGGGTCGCGAGGGTGTAGAATTTACTGACAGAGGAGTCTGCAGCCATGAATAAAGTTTAGGAAGCATGAGACGGAAAGAACTTGCCACTAGGCAGTGGCCTAAATTCCGTTGTTACTTATTAGGCCTAGGTACACCTAAAAATTGCCAACATATCTATTAGTCAAATATATCTTTCTGTAAGTTATACCAATTTTCTCTCTAGAAATGTGCAAAAAATTTATATGAATCTATTGACTTTCGTTTAACATTAGCCAATACAAAAATAAAAAAACATTGCCTATAAACATTGACACAAATTCTGTACCTTCTCTGAACAAGTTCAATTTGACTCTATTAGTCTTCGATAAAATGGAACACAAACTTGCTTCGTAGCCTAAAGGAATTTTCCAGAGGATTTTCCTAAAACAAGCAGACGATGCGTCACCGCACGTCATCACAGAAAACACTAACACGGAACGTCAAGTGCAACGTAGGTCAACTGTACCGAGATGTGTAGAGCTATGCTTGAATACGCGTAGTTCAGTACTTTAAGGTTAGCGTATACTACCAATGACGTTTACTCTTCACAATTATGCATGGACCTAAACATAAAGCATGGAATGTTAAAATCTTACTGTAAATATTCTATTTCGCGGAAGGACGAATTTCCACTAAGAAACGAAAGCATTTAGGGTGTAATGCACAAAAAATTGTAGGCCTCGACTAACAGCGGTGAAACGGAAAAATGAGATGAAAGTGACACCGTTAGAACATTAACGGTATAGCACCGTGTAAAAAACTAGAGTAACTTACCGACCGTTATTTAACTTCAGAATACCACCATAGTACAATTAAATATGCAATATTTTAACCAAAAACACACTATTACGCAGGTACGTGCACTGGCAAAGTTCTACAGACATCATACGTGCCTTATCGTCGGGAAAATACGTTATGTCACAACAAATTTACCACTAAATGTAAACAAGTCCCCATGTTTTCATTCCACACTTCACTACCCGAAAAATCTAGGCAGAAAGTAAGTCTCCTCACCAACATAATACACAATGTCACGTTTAAAAGGTCTGAATAATTCAGGTCTTGTTCCCAAATGACTTCTAAAACAGGGCATACGTGGGAAGTGGTTTACCTAGTATCTACTTGCCTCACATGTTCTTTTGCTATTCAGCAGGGCACGGTGGAAAATACATTCCAGTACTTACACAAAACAGTTTCAAGTTCTTCTCGCGGCTTCCTTCATGACACGCACGACAACACGACGTATGATTTTTCCACGGTGAACTATCAATTTGGAATCGGGGTGTGACCCATTTAGACGATTACGCTAGGCGCGACCCACGACCGCACATCACAGAATGACAATGTGAGGAATGCTTGAGCCGCCATTGCTGGCAGAGCAAACTGCAGCGCTCAATGCGAGGAACTACACATTACCGCTTGTAGCGGACTCTAGCTACAATCAGCAGAACTATATACTGCAGAGTTGCCAAACAGTGCATATAAATCTTGAAGTACAAGGGGCAAAAAAATTCTGGCATGCATAAAGTACTATGAAACATTTTAAAATAGTACCTATTCGAAAATTGTTTATTAAAAACCAATTATATCATTATAGGAAATCTGTTGACGATTTATTGTTTTGAATTATGATTTAATTTGTAGGCCTTTTTGACAATGTCTACTGCAAATATGTAGGTATTGTTTAATAACAAAGAAAAAATTATTTTCAATAGCAACATTTCAAAATTCTTGTTCAGGACATAAGTATGGTCAGCCGGAGGGGGGGGGGGGGCTCCAAGCCACCACAGAGGCTTAAAAGCGGCAGAGCTACGAGGGGAACCTCAAAGCATGCTTCAAACGCAACATCGCCACTCCGAACCACACACTGGACTAGTATTTAAGATTATCCATTTTTACTGTTGGACTTCAGCAGTGACCATATCATTTTATTGGTGGAAGGCCTATAGTAAATTTCAGCACACATCTCAATCTGAGTTTCACATATCTATATTCAGTACATTTTGAAGTACTGCAGTCTGAAAAGGTCATTTTTAGCTAGGTTGGAGAGCTTTAAAACAGTGTCTTAATGAGTATGACGACTTAATTACATTCTGACTTTGTTCACACGTTTGCACAATGGGCACATGTGAAATAGTTTTGTAAAAAACCTATTTAAGAACACACTACAATACATACTAAGCACATGTTAGGTGGCATTCTAAGGGTGTGGTCTACCACAATTTTCATCACCATTATTTTATTCCTTATTTGTACAAAATATTTTTTTTTATTTTAGACACAAAATGTGACTAAATTTGGCTTTTATGAAATTTTTTTTTATCTCATAGTTTTTGCGTAATGGCTTGTTAAAGTCATATTTTGCATATTTCCATTTTAACGACTACACTAAAACCAACTCCTATACCACACTCAAAAAAATCACAGTGGATAAAGACATTGCAGGCTACAATGACATGCTCATAATATTAAAGAATAAAATTTATTTGTATTTTAAAAAAATATATTGAATATTTTAAATTTTTATTTTTAGTTTCAACATTTATTTTAAAATTAAAATAATTTTTATTCTTTAATTTTATGAGCATGTCATTGTACCCTGCAATGTCTTTATCCACTATGACTTTTTTGAGTTTGGTATATCAGTTGGTTTTAGTGTAGTCGTTAAAACGGAAACATGCAAAAATATGACTTTAACAAACCATTACGCGAAAACTATGAGAGATAAAAACATTTCACAAGAGCCGAATTTAGTCACATTTTGTGTCTAAAATAAGAAAAAATATCTGGTACAGATAAAAAATAAAATAATGGCGATGAAAATTGCGGTAGACCACGCCCTTAAGAACAAACTGCTGAATTCAGTTACAGATTCAAGCTAATACAATGGATTATTTTTTTGAAACCATAAATGAGCTTACTAATGAGAGAATAAAGGTGCAATGATGTTCACAGCAGATATAACACTTGAAGCTGAATTGTGATGCATAATAGAGCACAGAAAAGATTATGTATTCATTCGTGGACTACACTATACTGTCGATGGTATTTGGCATTACCATGGGAAAGGCAAATAACTAGAGCTTGAGAGATATGGTGAAAATAGCTGTTCTACCAAATGTATTACAATTTTTTTTTACATTCAGGGTAGTATTAAAATAATAATTTCAATAAAATTACTTTTAAACTAAAAAATTCCGAACGTATTTTACTTCAGTTTTAAAACATTTACAGAAGAGTTTTGTACCAATGTAATGAGCGTAGTTAAAGTGATGTCATTGCATGACGTTACAATGCAACTTCACGTTATCTAAGGATGTCATAAATCATCACAGTGACAGTCCTGCAAAGATAAATAGATAAAGTGTGATGCCTTCAATACATTTCATTGTGATGGTTGTGTGACGTCACAGAGAAGTAACTCTGATATTGCATGGGCTTGTAGTTGTTGAACTTGCGAAAATGGTCATTTCCAAAAGCCTAGTGATACAACTGTGCTGATATTCAGTTTTATTAGAATACCATATAATTATTATTCCTGCAAAATACTCTTACAGTATACCTTTCTTGTAACTATTTTTTATCATGCACTGCTGTGCAAATTGTAGATAAAATTTCTAGCGTTTGAGAAAATGTCAATAAAGTGGGCAACATTATCTAATCGTAACCATGTGGTTGTAACGTAAGAAAGCGTCAAAATATTTTAACCATTATTTTTTGTAGTTCACTTCTCTAGCAGTAAAACTGACTCTTTCTGACTACCCCTTTGTCAACTATTGATATGCATTACAACAACGATCATCATAGTTACATCATGGTACATCCATCCATCACCACATGATCTCAGAAGCCTCACAGAGGTCAGTGTGTTTTATGTGTGGTAATTAAAGCATGCGACTCATCCGATCCATGTCCTCATAAACAATCACTGCATTAGGGTAAAAGTAAGCACGCCTTCTCTTTAAATTTTTTGTAGCTGTAATATCCGGTGTTTAAAGTGCACATCCACACCCATTTTATGTAACAAAGAAAAATTAAAAAGTTGTAAGTTATACATTACTGTAAATCCTCTTTATAACGACCCCATTTATTACAACCACCTGACCATAATGACCCTTTCCCAGGAACCATGGGGTCATTAAATAGGAATTTTATTGTACAGTAAAGCTGATTTATTCTGAGGAACTGCGACAGGTCATTGTAAAGAGATTTTACTGTAATTGTATCAACACAGCTTTAATTGAATTTAACTACCACATATGCCAGAATCAATAGTGGATTGTTGCAATGTTGTAACACTGTAAAGTACACAGCAGGTCTGTGCTCTCTGCTGGGGATACTGGCACATGCTCACATCAGTAGTAATTGCACCACATATGGGAGTTTTAACATTGAACGTGTGCACAAACCGGACTACGCTTGCTCCTCTATCTGTTTCTTACAGACTCAGTTACTCACTTCATATCCAGGCAGCAGCACCCACTGGCACAATTGGTTTCACGTACAGCAACGGGCAACTTGCATGAAATTTAAAATTCGTTAAAAGTAAATCTACGTAAAAGTACAAGGAAAAATACTAAAGTACTAAAAATAATTTATTTTAACAGAGTTTCGTTTAGCTATCCCACACACATAACAGATATTATAAACAGCTACCGCCACGGCACTGACTGAAAACAGGTTCTACGTCATCAGTCTGAACCGCACCTCTGGTGGTCATCTGATCACTGAAGTAAAGCAGCACTTGGATGGGTGACTGCCAGGCAATGCAAGCCATATCAAAGCAAGTTGGACTACCATAAAGGTCAATGCAAATACAAGGCAAAAGAGTAAATTTTCTCAAACTGCTGTTTACATATTTATGGCTTGCGCCTCAATATTTCCATGGCTAGCAGTCACAAAATAAACTTGAAACTCCCTTAGATTGTTTTTGAGTGAGAAAATGTATTGAATAACCTACACGTTTTATGTTACTTCAATTTGAACAGTGTTCATTATTACTTTCCTATAGTTAGTATGTAACATAAAAAATTTGTTATCAAGCTGTCAGAAACATTAGCTACAATAATGGGATAAAACTGCTGCTTATTTTTTAAATTTAATTTATTTGCTTATACATGCTACAATTTCTGTATTTAGGTTTAAATGTTTTTGGCTGCTGCAGCTCAGTGCTTTCAGAGCAACTTTCGCCAAATTTTCTGTTGAGTATCTAGTGTATTACGAAGTTATATGTAAAACACATGCAGTAAATGGCTACAGAACACGACATTTAATCACTAAATTATTATTCACTTAAGTATAGGTCTGCGACAACCATTTATAGGTTTCACAAACATTAAAGAGATTTTATACTATTCTAACCATTTCTTTGTTAGTTTTTTACAAGTTCTTGGACTGTTAACGTACTTTGAAAGTAGAATAAGTACACATGCTGTACACATTAGGCCAAAACACCATTTAAATAAACAAGCCGTATGTCCGACCAAAAATATTTCTTCAGATCCGCCAGGTGCTGGCTAACGTACTGGCTGATAATGTCACAGCAGCAGTCATGTTATGACAAACTGTTTTTGTGGATGTTTCAAATGTAAGATTTTCTAATGGCTAAAATCACCTCTAAATTAAAAAACTTCACCGCTCATGGGCTAGTTTTTCCATGCAGATTATGCATAGGTCCTCAGTGAAATTTGTGAGAAAGGACCATTATTGGCTAAATGTCAGCAGTGTTATGGTTGAGCTTTAACAAAGTTTTCATTGGGAAACAGACGAGTCTTTAGCGTGTTAACGTTAAACTTGAAAGAAAAATTAAACAAAATAATTTTTGTGGTTTTTAACATGCAAGGTAAGATGATACGTTTATTTTTATATTCCTCATCTTCTAAGCATATGGTGATGTCTACCCCTTGAATAAATGTGTGGTATACTTTTAAGTCACACTCAATTCCGTACAGACAAATTAATTTAACAAGTGGATTAACTGTAATGTTCCAAAAGGTCTTGCACTGAAACCTTTTACGAAATAATGTATGAACACCCATTGTCAAAATTCACCAGACACTATCACAAAAAAATTTGGCTCCAGACATCACAGCACCAAACAAGTTGGATAAAGTGATATAAGCTCCATGCTACCTACAGGACACTTACCAAATATAATTGTCAATGCATGTGAAGAAGGCTTTGGTCACTAGGTTCAACCAATTAAATAAGTAAACAGAAAATTAAAGTACTTACAGGCTGGTACTTCGTGCTAGTTGCACACACATATAAAAGGATGACGCTTCCACCGCCAGCATTACTCAGTGTGCCTGAACTTGCCGCCTGATGAAGCTGGCCTAGCCAGCAAAATGTCACACACAACAATGTGTTTGTCCCATTTATATATGTGTGTAACTATCAAGAAGTACCAGCCCGAGATTACTTCAATCTTATATCTTCTTATAAAATATAATTGTCATGTTCAGTTAATAAGTTACAGTTTAATGTTTCATTATTAAGTATTCTTCATTCTATTATGTAGGTAGTAATAAATTGTAAGAGTTTGTCTTACTTGCTGTAAATCAGCATGACGTAATTTTTTTTACGTAAAATATTGCTTCTTAAACAAGGAATCATTTTCATAAAGTTACATCTTAACACAATTACTTTCATACATTCTCATTTTCAACATACAACTTACATTCCCATCTTGCTACACTTTTACATCCCAAACAACAGCAGGGTTGAGGACTGCCACCCAACGTTTTGGCCGCCATGCCATGCCCTATCATGAGTCAGTTGAGATCCGTCTGGCTTGCGGGCAGGACATGTTCCGTTCCAGGTACATTCAACTTTGTTTGTCACCAAGTGCAGCAAAAATTTTTTTTATCACTAAGGAACATGCACAGTGCTGTCAACATTTCATCTAAGAGCTATGTATGAACAAATCTATTATCTTGGGTCTGTGGAAGAGAACAACGATGCTGTTTACATGCAGCTAGTTGCTTATCTAGTGATATTCTGTAACTGTATGGTGCTATGATTTCAATGCATTTCTTGCAAGCTTATTAATATCAGTTAACGAGAAAATAGATGATACATGGTGACAACATACATGATTAAAAGAAATAAAAATTTTCACTCCACTCTTGAATTGGTAACACCTGATCACAAGAGTTTGCAAGGAAATGCACATAATTTGTGCAGTTATGTAAATGAGCTAGTCCTGGCAAATGTATAAAGGAATGCAAACAAAACTGTATAGCTTCCAAAACCACTTAAAAACATATTATATTTTAATAAAGAGCTTTGCTAAAATGTTTAAGTTGACTTGACCTAAAATTTTGTCATGCTTGCCACTGCTACAATACATAATATGTTTACATTTTGACAAACTTCAATATAGATGTTTTGCTTTACAAAATGTTAGCATTTTTAAGTGGCGAAGCCTGACCAGCAACAAGTATGATTCCTCATGTACAATCTTGTAAGGAAAATTGTTCTGTGTTGAGCTAGCTTTACAGGCAATTTTGAATGTGAGCATTTTAAAAGCCCTGTTTTATATCAATTTTGTCAGTCTGTATCTATTCACAGTTTAGAAAACTGTTATCTCCAATATCTACTTAAATACACAAGTGATCAATAACAGCTATTATCAGTAGAGACGTGGAAAATTTGCATTATTTTTCGACAACAAACTAGTCTGCGACCTACCGTACACACGGTTGACATCTCCCGTCAGCACACAGTCAAGTGGTAAGTTGTGATGAGCGCTTCTGGCCAGTAATTAAATCTTTAATTTTAGAGTAACAAGTTGTATATACATCTGGCACACACGTAAATAACATCACACAAAAGTCTATGTCCAATTAAATCACAGATTGAGTACAGGTATGTACAGATCGAAGTCCAGTATGTCACCAAATAATAACATGCAGTTTGCAGATGTCTAATAATTACTGACAAGTAGGGACAGGAAAATTTCGCGAATTTGATGGCCTACATGCTAGAATAAACTATCATATGCATACTCAAGCCCCGACCATTTGTTCACTACCTGCTACACAGTGGAGCAGCAGACAATGAACGAATAGATGGGGCTTGTGTGTGCATAGTACAATGGATTCTAGCATGCAGGTCACTGAATTTGCAAAATTTTCCAGTCCCAACTGATAAGTTATTATAAATACCTGCAAAGTAATTAGTATGTCACATACAGGTTTCTGTACATCCGTCAATGTGTGCACTTTGTTCCACACCACATTCAAAAATCAAAACTGCCACAATTAAAGTCAGACACAAATTTTAAAACTCATTTCCTCTTGTGTTCGAGGAGTAACGCAGTTGGAGAGAAATTAAACATTGACTGTTTAATAGTAAGCAATCCCAAATACATAGTGTGGCAGTTGCAGAACGTAACCATAACTTTAGATCATTAGCCAATTGTATTAAAATAACACACATTTCATTCTTTTCTCATGTATGATACAGCTATTATTGTCCAATGCATAACATACTGTATGTAGAACACCTAATAACTAAACTAACTAACACAATCTCACTGTGCAATTATGAACTGTGGTGCTGATCACAAAGAGAGAAGCAAGCTAATGACAGAAAACTTTCAACACGTGGACACGTCGCTTAAGGGGGTAGCTTGACAAAATTGTTTAATGTTTTAATAATTTTTATATTTGTACAAAATATGGTTTGTTTTGTAGGTATGTGCTGTGACTATTTTTTGCTGCAATGAAAATTGTTTATCTTTCATAGTTTTTGCATAATGGTGAGTCAAGTCCAAATGTGCATATTTGCATACTGTATAATGGTTTTATGCTAAAAAGGAAAACTAATGTATCGAAATAAGAATAATTTACACTGACAAACAAAGTCACGGGCCATGCCAAGCCGAGCATAAAAACCACACTGTATATTTTTTTATTAACAATTAGAAAATCAGCAATTTTTTCACTTTATACATAGTAATAAAAAAAACTCAATGTGGTTTTATACGTGTCTTGGCATAGCCTGTCACACTTCTTCAGAGAGTTACTTCATTTTGGTAAGTCAGTAATCAGTTTTCCTTCCTAGCGTAAAATGGGTTTATTCAAATTTGGACTTTGACCAGCCATTATACAAAAAAAAATATTGTGCCGTATGTTTTAACTATCCAGGCTGGACCGCTCTGTTCCAAGCCTCCCGTCGGTGCCTCCCCTTCCTTCCCACTTCTCTCGTGCTCCGCGCTGCATATGCAACTTCCCCTCCCTTCTACCATCACTTCTCTCGTGCCGGCCCGCGGTCAGTTGTGATTGCAGCTCGGGCTGAGCCACACCTCCTTCGATATGGCGAACATGGTAAGAAGATCTTTACATGAACTTTGCCTTTTCCCTACCCTTCTTGCCCAGTTCAATGTCTCGTTCAGTGACTTTAATTGATGTTGTGTAACACTGTATTTTAAAGGGCTCAATACAGTGGTACTATCGGAAACTGGTGTTTCTTTGACCCTTGAGTATCGTAGCTGAAATCCCGTCTACCCCTAGCCCATCGATACTCCAGAGTGCTTCAATTTTTTTATTTAATGTGGGGTTGGGGTAGTGAGCTAACAAAATTTCATTCCAAAAAAAATACTCACCGTGTATGCCTAAAGAAAACCATATTTCGCACAAATAAAAATTATTAAAGCAATTAAAATTTTGGGTGACCGTTCCCTTAATGTTTGCAAGTAGTAAGTTGAATTTTATGACTAGTAAGAGTCTAAATGTCTGATAAAGATTACAAATTGTATAAAGAAAAATATGTTGATTTCATTTGGTTTTGATTCACAATTGTCATATTGTATTTTAACAATAAAATACTGGGAACTACACTTAATAATTGGTTGCCAACTACGCAAGGGGTAAGGCAACCATTGTTAATGTTCAACTATCTGCAGTAACTGGCAGTGATTTTATTTCAAAGGCTGATTTCAAAACAGCTCCCTTTATCATGAACCACCTGTTTAAACCTCCGCACATTCCTCTTTGCTACGAACAAACTAAATTTTGAGAATTTCATAACAACACTAGTTACTTAAGCTGGTAGATAAAAACAATCATACAATTACATGTTTATCACAGATGCTGTTAAACTATTAAATGGTGTGTCACTCGACTTATCATCACTGCTTATCTCACAGCAACAACTTACAACACTTGAAATTTAAAATGTGGCTTGGCACTGAACTAAATATGTCTGGCATCAACCCTAATGCTATACAAGTACACATACAGCAACAATAAAATGCTGCAAACAGTGAAACACTGTTAGCCAGTGTTCCTGTATGTTATTATGGATGATGATATAGAATAACAATACAAATTTCATGCAACTCTTGCAGGAAAAATAATAAAACAGTACTGAATGAATGCAGACTTTGAAAGTAGTTCACTGGATAAACAACCCGACAAAAATTGTACCAAAAAACACTTTACAAAGAGCTACATACTGTCAATGCAGAAACATATATGAATACAACAGTAATGTAAAATACTGTAGTAAGACCAAAAATATATTTTACTAAACAACACAGTTTAAGAAACAAGCATACAAAAGTAGTTTGAAATGACATGTTTACAACAGCAAGTATGAGCTATCGACAACACACAGAGGCTCACAAACCTATCATGCACAGGGGACCTTGAGGGCCGTGCGGCCACCCGGGGCGCTGGTTGGTAGGGGACACCAAACTGAGGCCAAAAATATTACAGAGGTTTTAACAAATTGTTAAAAAATTTAAAAATTTTTGTTCAGAAATTTTTGTACGTGGAGTAGATAACGGCAACTACACAATGTATCAACATATAATGCTAACATTTCAATTAAGGGAAACATAATTTTTCTTTACCTTAGTTACCTGCTCACTCTATTATAGACTCAACCCGACATGAAAGGAATAGGACAGCGAGCTTCAAGGCAGACCACTTGAACCTTTTCCGTGCATCAAAAGGACATCTTGATTGCACCCTGGGTGACCGTTCTGGTATGTCGTGATGCAAAAGGTGACATGCATTTACTGTATCTAGCACTTTTTAACTATGGAGTAATAACATCTATCTAAAAATAACTGCATTTTTTTATTTTTAAAAATGTATACCACATGCAATAATTTTTGACAAACTGTATCATGTATGCAAAAATATTACGAAGGGCATGAAGTTATTCCTCCAGGAAATATGTTTTATAGTAACCATACTTTAAAATTATATTTTGTTAACGTGAACATATTAGTACAAATAACCAAAATAATTTTTAAAAATTATAGTAAATAGTATACATAAATTGCCGCAAATAAAAGCAGAAGGACAACAGCCATTTTTGCCCTTAGTATTATTATTAGAAATTTATATTTCTTTTCAAAAAATACTCTTTTGAACTTTCATTATGTTTGCTTCTATGTATATTTCTTTAAGTAAATACGCATTAAACAGAAAAGCTGAGAAGTTTCAACTACAAGTGTTTTTTTTTCTTAGTAGTGTGGCACACAATTCTCTTCAAGATCAATCAGCACAATGAAAAAAACCAACATTTAAAATGCAACTAAATACATTTAAAAATAATTTAAAAAAACAGTGAAATTAGAAAATTGTTGACGTAAAGCAGCATAAACCTGAATTGCCGGTGTTCTTCAGAAACTGTAAGAGCCAATTTGACCGAATAATACAATTATATATTAATTTGGTAAGAGAATATTATTTAAATATGTTATGGTAAACTGTGTCTTATGAGGAAAAGCATTTGCATAATATACTTCATTTATTATTAAACTTCGGGGACTGGGATTAGGAAAGTTGCAAAGACTAAGAAAGCAGATTAAGGCGGCCACCTGCCAGGCCACCGGGCAGTGTGCAGAGCTTTGGTCATTACAAGATTATTCTAACATTGTTCAAGCGCAAGAATGACGTCTACTTAGTAATAGCATTCATAGAATGTTACACATGTGGATACCGATTTCAGGTTCACCACCTCATTTCTCGTGGCCAAAAATTGCAAAAAGAACATTTTTGTGGTCCTTTTTAGGAATGATAATCTTGGCACAGAATCTTTTAAAAGGTATAAGCAAGCACAATACACCTTTAATTTTAATAATACATCATAAAATGTTAAGGTCACCATGGAATGTCTCATGGAGACGAGTTGTCGGTGAGAAGACTGGACACTAGTTCAGTGACTTGCACCTAGAAGCTAGGGTGAGGAGTGATGAGCGTGCAGTATCATCTTTACCGCTTCCACACTTCTAGGCTTCGAACATATAAACTCAGGCAGCCACCGTAAGAGGATAAAATGGTGGGAGAAGGCACTAACAAGCAATCTGCACCAATCCACCCACGTAACAAATTTTCCTTAAGCCCTCCTGACCATGCAGCATTATTGAGAAACTACATACAGTACTGTATGTTGAACATGAAAATAAATATTGCAAATATAGTTATGTACCTATGCTGAGTAACATGTGTCTCAAGTGTTGCGTCCCTTTAAAAGAACACAATAGATTTTTATCTAACACCAAGAAATAATTCCGACAAAACAAAAATAAACTGCCATCACTTGCAAAGCAACAACTACCTACTGCTACAAAAAATGTTACATACAAACAATTGAGCTTTCGCAATAATAACCACAAAAAATAGTCACTGAAACAGTTCACAATCAAAATATGAACTGATGAACCTTATCCATTTGCATGGAGGTGGGCATTCCCTTCAACAAAGTGAACTAGAAACTAACATTTATGCCAGACAAGTTCCTGTCTGGACAAGTGAAACAGAGACACGGAGAGGGTCAGATGAAACATGCGATCAATTGCTCAAAGCAGTTTATGGTTTTGCAGTTGGGAGATTTTGTAATGAGAAAGCATGAGCATACCAAAAGATACAGAGGACTACAAGAAGAATGCTCAACTTGAAATCTACAGAAAAACTGCTTCAATGTAGATCAAGACTAGACATGAGAACAGACAAGACCAAGTATTAAATTATGTTAATTGTTAATGCTGTAAATATAATTTTCAACATAATTCTTATTAGAAACACAATTTACTCCCTACAAATGTGAATACTATTTCATATGCAAATATTGTTGCTGTCTAACCTTAAAATAATTTAATATTTAAAAGCATTGGTCCTTGCATCATTTTAATTAATAAATATTATATTATAATGTACTGTGTTTTATTGCTCAACATTCTTGGAGACTACCTTATTGTTAGAGTTTGTCACGTCTAGATTTTTTGTTTTATTTGGCAGACCATTATTTTTAATCTTCTCAGTCATCATTATGTTTTGCCTATGAATTTGTAAACAAGCAAAACTACGACTTGAATTAATTTTATTAATTTGTGAAACTAAAGCAGTTTAAATACACAGCAGCGGTTGGTACAGGTGCTAGAGTGCTTGTCTCCTACCAAGTTAATGCATGCTCGATCCCCAGATTTTTGTAAATGGGAAACTTGTCAGACAATTCATTGATCGGCAGGTTTTCTCAAAGATCTCCCTTTTCCCAGCCCCTCCATTCTATCATTGCTTTATACTTCATATTGCTGCTCACACACACTGTAAATCTTGCTGTTAAGCGCTGACCAAAATCTCTTCACTTCTGAAAAATATTTTCAGGTAGCAAGAATAAATTATCGTATTGAGCTCTGTTCTTTTTAATCGCCACAGTAAACTAAAGAGTACAGCAACAGAAAGGCAGGTATCGCTTGAGTACGACAAGATGCCAAGCAGTGTGACGACTAGCAATAGGAAACACAATTACCCCATTACGTCGGGACTATACAAGCATACTTTCATTAGTCTTCATTCAATAATGATCAACTTGACATTCACATATAAGCCTTTTAACAAATAATCTTTTTACGAAACGTGCCACGGGCCACATGTGCATTCAATCTTAGTCATTTTGCATTTTGTGTTGCCATTTTGAAGAAATGTAAACATACTGTACAGCAAGTCCTCAGTTTACATCACGGTTAGGTTCCTGAAAACAGTGACACAAACTGAAATGACTTAAACTGAGTCAGACCAACACTACCCATAACCTATAGCCAAACCTTTTTGGAACGTAAACATGTTAATTCTTGCTTGTATGACTGGATTAACAAGATCATACAAGAATGGATTAACAATATAACTCTGAATCAGCGGCTACTCAAATAAAAAAACAGGTACTGAAACATAAGCGACATTAATCTGAAACGACGTTAATCTGAAATGACATAAAGTCGTGCGACGTAAATTAAGGACTTAATGTATCTTGTTTCATTGCAATTTATGAATATACTCCTAATTATATTTACTACAACAGTATAAGAGAGCTATGGCGTCACTGTACTTATAATTTTATCAAATATTATTTCACATTTATTTCAGAACAATTTGTATATGAAACTATTTGCATATGATACAAAATTGTTGTAATCTATTCTCAATTACAGCAGTTATAAAAACAGTATTTGCACACTCCTTGACAGGGAGGACATTGGGAGAAAGTAAAACCACGGGAGTTGACCGTAGAACACAGAAGTTGGATATATCAGTGTAGACTTTCCAGCACCAATGGTCCTGCATTGACATGGTAAAAGCAAACCTCCTACCAGTACGTAGAAATTATTTATAAAAGTATTATTTAAACAGTTTAATGTATAAAAAAAAAGAACTTAAAAAGCACTGACAATCTGACTTCATTAATTATTGTTTGAAACCTTCTTTTGAAATCCTTTGTAACCACCCTTGTGCTGGGCTAGCACTTCCCATCTGAAGAGGACATACTTAGGAACCTAGTGCCTACGTAGTGTGTGCCCCCTGAACTATCTAGTACGTATACACTAATCATGGAGCCCCAATGTTGGTAATGAAGGCTGGACTATGTGTTTACCGATGTAGCGCTTTTGAACTGTAGCGCGTGCATGCCTCGCCGCTTCGTACATCTTCGGTTCTCCTCGGCAGTCTTCGTTGTCCCCTCCCTTCGGCCGACATACCTCCCCTTCCCCTCCCCTACCGCTGCCTGCCCTCCGGCCATCGCTTGTGATATCACTCTTCGTTCTGCTCCCGACCAGCTAGGTTCTGCCTCTCCACTCTCTACCTCTACACTCATCCGGCAAGTTTTGGTAAGTGCTATTTTGCGTTTGTGCTTTCGTAATATGATTAACTGAACCGCGACTTCGTTCCTTGTTTGCATTAACTTTGTAACTTCCCCGTTTTTCTGTATTAGTTTTCCTGCTTTCTTCCGTCTTTGTAATTTCATGCGCCGTTCGGGCGTCGATGTGGAGAGTGGAATGGTGTCAAGGCATATTTTTCTTTGGATATTTAATAATTAAATTAAAATTATTTACCTAGTCTGGGAGGATGTTTTGGTTAAGACCGATGTGCCTGCAACATTTTTGTATTTTGAAAGCTATATTTTGTATTCTGCTACTGTTACCTACTGTGTGTATATCAACCTTAATAAACCGCCCAATTTGATTTGACCCTGATTACAGTTACTGTAGTGTCGCATCCCTGAGTCTACTATGTGCTTGTGTCTTAGTATTGTGTTATGTGTTTAGGCCTAGGTATTGTATAACTCCACTCTGAGACTAGCCCGAGTTTGTCAGGCTTAGCCTTGGTTAGGGTTATAGTCTGGCTGTTCGTACCCAGACAAGCACACCCTGAACAGTTTTTTTTGTTCAAACTTGAACAGATTATTATTTCTCAAGTAAAAACAGAAAGTTTGATATACGACATGGCAGTTATAGACTCCACTGTTATGAGCTGTATAACTCTTAAAAATTGAAGATTAAAATGTAAACATTACTGGTACAGTGAGATACATTTAATACAAACCTGAAAAGACCAAAAATTCTGCAGTTTATAATTATGTTATATTTACTTAACAGATGTTTGTAGACACTCAAGAAAGTCGCTATAAAAAAGGCTGTTTATCATTAAATTACAAACATTCTCATCACCATCATGACTTATTTTTGTGATAGGAATTGTTACAACATAGCTCTATGTATGCAGAAAATTTTTATTGCATATTTAAAGTAAATATTTAAATTCACATCTCATTCACAGTGGAAAGGAAACTAGTTATTACTAACGAAAACCTTGTATTGAGAGGCTTGTATTACGGAAGTTGGTTCTACTGAATGTGGAATATTAATGTTAAACTACCAGTAATTAATATACCAACAAAATTTTGTAATGATAATAACATATGTACTCAAAATCTTTGGTACAGCAAAAATGTGATACATATACCCAACTTGAAAGAACTAAAGCTTGGCCCTATAGTTTGTACAAATAAATATGCCATAAAAGTTAATCGCTAAGTACAAATGAACAAAAAGGATGTAAATGTGCCATTTTCTAAATCTCACCTTCCTCTGGGTAACAGAACATTTCAGACAGGCAATAGATATTTCAGTTTTATACACACACACGTGTATAGCACTAAGAAACATGAATGTTACCGTTTACGCAATTAAATTAAGACTGTAATAGTTGACAAAGTGTGGTGCAGGACATCTCCAGTCTGAATAGATCATCACAGCTTTTTCCAGTACTGCGGGATCACCATGGACGTTTACACTAATTCCAAGCGGAAAGCCATGGTCGAAGTGAACAGTAAAGATACAGGAAACTGACGGGAAGAAGAAATGCATCTATGTACTGCACTGAATGTCCTGAACAATTCAGTAACATCATTCTATAACTAGTCTAGGGAAACAGACACATTTCTAAAAAAATTTTTCAATTCCATGCTTTAAAGAGGTGGTATAGGACAGTGCTGTGACAAGCACCATAAAAATCACACATAGACTGTGAACGTCACAAGTCACTGAGTATCATGCTGTACATGGAAAGCTTCTGTGTCAATGTGTGGACAAGTGGTTTACGCACTTTGGCAAGAATACTGCCATTAGTTCCTGCACCAGTGTGTAATTATTTGTGATTGTGGGAACCTTACCACCTTCAGACAACAGTGCAGAATTGAGGCGCTGGGAACTAGCCCATTAACAGTATATCACAAAATCCAGACAACCACCAGGCCCCAACATCCAATAACTTTAAAATTTCCTGCCACACCCTAGCTTGTCCCTCGGCCGCTAGGTGTGCTAGTTACCAACCACCGCTTACCGCCTGCCATATTGCAGTGTGCAATCACTAGGGTTACCAGATGTTTTTAATGAAATGTAGGACACATGTTGCCCAAAATGTTACTTTGCACGAAAATGTAGGATATTAGCACGAACGAATGAAAATTCATGCATATTGTTATTTGTAAATAAAAATACTTTCAAATTAATTTACTTTTGACCACATTTAAACACAAATTTTTAAGATGAAAACTTATTAGACTTAAAACCCCTATTTTTATTTAGATTAAATAAAATCTTAACACTCAAAACATCTTAAAACTATTAGTAGCACTATAACCTGCCTGTTCCAAATCTTGTGCGCCTGTACATAATTCAGTCTGGAGTTATGAGTGTAAAGACTTAAGCGAGTCGAACATTAACAACTGATTGTAGCACACAGTGATCGTGTTAAAAACTAACATTACGCTTTGTACCGTAAAATGTAGGTCAATTATGACTAATCGAAAATTCCTCCTGGACTCCCAGACAAAAGGTTAAATTATAGAACATGTCCAGAATTTTCCGGACGTCTGGTAACCCTAGCAATCACTCTCCGTCTAAGGAAGCCGGCTTGGACAGCAAAACATTGCGACCTCGCAACTGTGCGAAAAAAGTGTTGTCCGTGTTTTGTGTCCTCCCACCTGCAAGTACTGATTTTTTAAGTACTTTTGCATCTCTGTCAACATGTCTTAGTAATCAGTAGCCTAGCTGCTGTTTTCTGCCTTTTCTTGATGTACCTAGTATGGTATACATTTGTGGTACTCAAATCTCCAAGTACATGTAAATGAGCCAATAATCATCAAAACCTGAGTTTTTTATAACACACACACATACACACTTACTACCAGCAACATTATACACAATGTAAACCCTACCTCAGAAACTGCAAAAGTTAAGAGCAGTGAAATTTTTTATATATAATTTACTATTCATTTATATCCTGTATCTCATACAGCATTTTATACAATACTGATGTCGCATTTTATTAAATTCACTCAAACAGTGGTACCAATCCTAATTACTTACATGATTAATGATTTCATCATACAATCCCTTCATTCTATCATATATTTTTGTGTAAATATAATAAACATACAAAATGCTCTTGTTCCAGCTCCTAAAAACACGCAGTACAATTTATATACTGTATTTCCATTCACATTCGTTTAAAGTTTGAGAAAGACCAAGAGTGTCTCAGTTCAAACTTTCTATATTTTGTAAGAAATAACAATATCCAAATTTGTATATATAGTTCTAGATTATCCTGTATTAAATACAGTGTCGAACATCTATTAAAAGCTATACCTGTGCACGTGTCTAAGTATTTGCAGAAGCCGAAAGACAATAGTCCAAGCTGAACTGTAACAGAGGTTACGATCACGAGGGTTTAGAGCCTGCAATACTAAAACTTGTTTCCCACACTTTCCTGAATTTATGCATTTTCTACCAGTCTCTCGAGGAGTACAACAAAGTAGTTCAGTGCAGCCACAGACTATGTGGTTTGGTGAGAAGACACTTCAGTAGTCCACAAATTATGCACATTGGCAGCTGCTGACGTTTCGTGGTTTTTTTTTTTCCATACTCCTATGAAGTGTTTTAAAAAAGGTTGCTCGCAAATGCTCTATGTCTAGCTATATATCTAATGACAAGATTTTAAGGTTTTATTTTTAGGTTAATATTATATTTAAAATTTTAGTTTTCTGAGTTTTGTTTTTATTTCTATAAACAAATTTTATAAAAATGCATAGTATTTACTTCCAGACAATATGTATTTCCTTCAATTAGTACGTTATAAAATTCATTTTTTTTTAAGGAAACTGTCAACATTTTAAAAACAAATGTATGTGATTTAGTTTTATTTCTTAATTTAAATAGATGTTTGGTGATGTATTAATATCGTTTGACGTGTTATTTTTGTTTTAGCGCTACTCACCATGTAATCTTATCATACCCATCACGTTAGGTAATTTTTTTTTTTTTACTGGGATCTATTGTTTTACTAGGGTATAATTTGTTCATAGGCTATCCCAGGTACAATTTACTCAAAATCTTCACAACAGAGCAGCTATGATCCCAGTTTTAGAAAATTCCAGGATATAGGCTGCTTCTATATTTCCCACCTGCACAATATTTAGGAACAAATGTCTCTAGTAATTAAACCTCTACTTTCACCCTACAAGTCACACGAGACAAAGACGTCACTGCATCTACAGATATGCTCTGTTCTTTCTCAGTGACAGTTCGTCATTACCTGATGAAATTGGGATGTCCACAATGACTTGTGGCAAGCATTGTATTAATTATCTGAACAGCCAATTCAACAAAAAAATTATTCCATTAGCCACGGACTTCAATGTGAGAACAGAAAACCAGTTAGAGCCAGCTGCTCCTAAACATAAACCCATTGAATACAGTATTGCAAAATTACTTTACAGACATCACCATGACAAGGCCAAAAATATAATTTACAAACTAAATTATCTATGATGTCTAGTCCTTGTACATAAGCTACTTATCCAAAATTAACTTCTATTCTACAGGAAGTTAGGTAGTTCTAAAACATTTTATAATCTCATACTACAAATTAGTGCTTAAACAACAAGGTTTGTACATTACTACACAACAAACAACTATGACATTTGAAAGTGCTCAAGAAAATGCATGATGAACCACAACACAAATCAATTCTAAAGGAATAAGTAACACCAAAAAATATTTTATTTAGACAAATTTTATTTTTCCGTGACCATGAAACTTTTTAACTTCCTAAAAAAAGTTGTGACAACTCTAGAACGAAATACATAATTTTGCAGATACAAATTCAGAAATTAATAAAAAGATAAACTACATTTTACCATACAGTAACTGTTAGCTTACTGCTGTGAACGTTATCAAGATGCCCACCTACCTGGAGTAAAAAACTGCACTGAAATGTTCTTGAAATGACTGTGACAGAACTCACTAAATATGTAAGATATGAAAAGTAAATTTATAATAACTTGCTTTGGATCAGAACTTTCATATCAGCCAGAAAACAACAGAGCAAAGTGAAGCAGCGGTAAAAGATTTGCATTCAGAAATATCTGGGTTCAGATTCTGATTTTCCAAATTTTTCCTAAATCACTCCACGCTAATGTTGACGTATTTTCTATTGACGATGGCCAGTTATCATCTCCCAGTACCTCTATCAAGGCTGAGAAACTGATCATGGACACGTAAACACCCAATAGATAAATAAAATTCCAATACAGATAAAGAAAGTTTTTACAGCTACATCATGAAACAGAAAAAAAGTACTTCCACTTATGTACAGTGATTTCTCAGTTTAAGGTCTTCCAGTTTAATGATTCTTTCACTTCATAACAACTGTATTTTTTGGTCCCATCTAAAGTCCCAACATACTTTTGTCATTCAGTTTAAAAACTCCTTCAGTTTAAAGAAGATTTTTTTCAGTCCTCGAGAGTCATTAAACAGAGAAATTACTGTATTATATACTGGCAAATATGATCGTATTGTCACAGACTTCAAGAGCCACAGGTCAGTGGATGTTCACCTCTGAGGAGGCACTCTAGTATTGAAGTGCGGGCAGATGTAGGGATTTTCACTTATCAGTAATACCAGTAATACTAATGTGGTATATGACCAATGTTTCACGGGATGGGAAGTGGGCACTTGTACCTGGTGCCCCCTTCTGGATCCACTACTGTCACAAGTAGGCACTGTATGAAAGACAGCAGGTCACACAAAGACAACACTGTATTGCTACGCATATCAGTTGCACTCTTACATAATGCTCCACTGATTATAGCAGCGAGCTTCCAGGTTGGTGGGCCCTTATCCAGCAAAAATACTGACATCAAACGCGTTGCTAGCAAAGCTATTCAGAAATGCAACCAGCCTGTTCCGACTCATGCACAGGAGTTTGTTCGAAACTAAAAATTAACTTACATTGAAATTTGCAAGTCAGAGGTTGTTAGTTTTCAAGAGATACTTGCAAAAGCCTTAATGACAAACAACATACAGAGGAAATGTTGAGCAGCAGAAACACCCAGGTAGAAGCATGCACATACGTAGGAAAGCTAATATCACGTACACAAACAAATACACCTAGCGATACCCCGAGCTGTTGTAAACAAACAGTCGTGCAGTTAGCTGCATTCCTAAATGGCCCCAGCATTACACAAACATGAGGACAAGACCAGAGCCTCGCAGAGGATGCACTTCATTCCCAGGCATGTCGCCAACGTCAAAGTCTCAACACCAATGTCCGTGCACTCACCCTCTCGCCAAGCTTTTATGGCACACAGACTTGCGTTCATCTGACACCTGAAACAAAACAACACTCATCAACGATTCCAAGTTCCTTGCTAGTGATGCAGCACATATTTTGCACATCATGCCTGAAAGTAACCTACTTGAAGTATTTATTGAACACACAAAACACACAGGCTGAATACACATTATACACGTGGTCCTTGGCAAGGGCTTCCCAAGTAGGATGGCGAATGCACAAAACCCGGGACAAAAACCAAACGTTAAATTATGATAAACTGAAAAAGCTGTACACAAAAAATTTTAATGATTCCCCAAGTGGAACAGTGCACTGGAAATGCTTGAACTGGCAGCAAGAAAGTAACGTTTAAACTCTTGTGCCTAAGTTCATGTAAATCAGGCTTGCCAACTGTTCCATTTACTACAGGATTTCCTATATCCTGAGGCTACATAGATTATCCCGTATGGACATTAGAAGGGATGCCACATTCCTTGTATTTCAGGATTTTTATAAACCAAATGAATTAAGTTTCAGACAAAAAACCACTACCGGTACCTGAAGCAGAAAAAAATTGTTTTCAAAAGGTATTAAAATGGATTTCAATAATAGATTTATTTTATCATTTCACTAGAGGTCAAACAATGCCTGTCACTGAACACAATAATAACCAGCAGCAAATGTTGGGTGACTAGGATGCTTTTGCTCTGGAAACGCCATCAGATACAACAGTGCAGCCTCACATCCAATACCATTCATGCGACCATACATAAAAATCATATCAGTCTGCTCACGTAATGGATATCCTGCAATGGTTAAAACTGCAACACAAGTAAAATGTAAGGACAACGTAAACAAGTTTCCTTGGTAACACGTAGCCACAAAATAAATAAGTAACAGAAGTGACATGACTTGGTCTTTATCGTAGCCTACTCATGTTTTCTTTGGATTGTCATGGTGTTCATGGATATTTGGTTACACTGAAGTTTACTACTCGACTAAAACAACTAGTCCTCACACGAGGGGAAGGAGCTGTAATAACTTTTTGATAAACAGGGCAAGTATACGAATGAGACTTTAATATTGGTCAGCTAAGTATAATATTTCCTTAACTCAGAAACTTTCCTTCCCACAACCACAGTCACAGCCAGATATATTAGTTATATTTGGTATTCAGTATACGAAAATAACGCACACTTCTTGGTTTTGGTTTAAACAACAGCTTACATTTCAAGAAATACTGTCTGTAAATTTTCCTGTGGCACACCTCAGCCATATTACTGAGGTACCAACAACCGGTGTATAGATGTGAACTGAAAATGTATAAATGTAATATAACTTTCTCTTGTCTAAATATTGCGTGGGTAGAAAATATAGAAGAAGCCTATATCCTGGAATTGTCTAAAACTGAAACCATAGTTACTCTGTTGTGAAGATTTTGAGTAAATTGTACATGAGAGAGACTATGAAAAAACTATACACTATGATGTGTCACAAATAACGTAGTTTACAAAAGATTAATATTCACCAAATAACAGTTACATATTAGGGTCTCAAACTAGTCACTGTATGAAAGAAGTATTCGCTGCAAGACATAAAATCCGAGCTTCACCAAGCGTATCACAATACACTGTCCATCGAAACCCAAGGCAACCAACAAAAACTAAATAATCTTACATCAGCTACTATTATCTTAAAACTGCATTGCTGTTCACAGCATTCCCAACACCAAGATCTCTCCTTACTTTAAAAGAGACAGTTTGTCAACATATTTTTCAAAATTAAGCGTCCCCTCGCCATAGGATGCGATGCCTCGCTGACCAACCTAACCTTCCAGCGCTGTGTCCAAGACGACCTTCTTCCTCCGCCATCGTTACCAGACTACATGTTAATTTATAGACACTCACGGGACGCCAGCTTCACATAACCACTCCAGACGAAGTCAAACAAACAACTCTCCGATCCTGCAGCGAACACGTACAGGTTAACTCACTCTGCTGATTAATACAACAGAATCCAAACTTATCAGAATCAGTACAATTACATTTAAAATGGTTTAACAAAAGGTTTCAAATACTGAATTTATAGTTTTTACATCAAATTAATAAAGACAACAGACACAAATAGGTACATTACATAATTGGGGATGAAAGATGCACATCAAAGAAACTACATTTGGCGCAATACCCAAAGCAACCACTTGAAAAGACTGACCAACATGCATCAACAACCTAGGTCATTAGGAAATTCCATGAAGCAGACGATAGACCACGTCGGCACCAGAAATCCTACAGCCTGAAGAAGCTTGCAACACATGAAAGTACTCACTTCACCAGGAAAATTTAATATACTACTAAAAACTGCCAAAAATTTAAAAAAAAGAAAAATACAAGAAAAAATTATATCAACAAAACTAATTAAAATTCTACTGTGTACAATTTGAAACTAAACAAGCAAGGAAACTAAACAAAAGACTTTTACTTTAAAATTTCCAACTGTATTTTATAGCACTAGACCTCCGATTTTACGAATTTTCACGGTTCCTCTCATCACATTCGTAAAATTGCTACCTTCGTAAATTCGACAGCGGCTTATTTTTGCTCCCCCCCCCCCTGCCCTAACAGAAAATTTTAAAATTGCATTTTTTCTGCAAAGTTTCTCCAGGCCCCGACTTCCGTAGCGTTTTGCGGGAAATTAATTAACGTAATAATGTAAACATAAATTGATATCAGTAGCCAGACGTCACACTGTTGAGCGGTAGATATGACAGACCCTTGTCCCCAAAAATGAGAAAATTGAGATTCCGAGTGTCTTCTCTCGAGTGAATAGTCCGACTCCTGTAGCATTTAACAGAAAAATAAAGCAAGTGATAGTTTAAATATAAATTTATATCAATAGTCAGACGTCTTATGATCAAAAGAACACCGCTAAACAATAGATATGACCAATCCTTTTCCTAAAAAAATGAGAAAATCGAGATTCCGAGTGTCTTCTCTCGAGCGAATAGACCGACTTCCGTAGCATTTAACGGAAAAATTATGCAAGTGATAGTTGAAATATAAATTTATATCAATAGGCAGACGTCTTACGATCAAAAGAACACTGCTAAACAATAGATATGATCGACCTTTGTCCTAAAAAAAAGAGAAAACCGAGCGAATAGCCCAATTTGCGTAGCGTTTAATGGGAAAAAAAAAAAAAAAAAAAGGTAGGCATTCCTTACTAGTAAAATGCCCTTGTAAATTATTCACCAAAGAAAGAAGGAATAAGCGGATGTATTTATTCATTGCGCAGTTTTATATAATTTAACGTAAAAACATTCCCTCGACGTTGTTGATGAATTTTAAGAGAACGTAGATACTAGTAGCGTGCAGAGTGGACAGATAGCGCAACTGTACGAACGTTCACAAGATAGTATATGCGGTAAAAATAAATTAGGAGTTCCGGGATTACGTAATACACTAACGTCTATTTATTTTCCAAGTTCGATATACCCGGAGACAAATGTTTCTACACTTGGAAAATAGGTAGCGCTATTATCGTGCTCACTTGTGAAACCCACAGTTTACGACACACAGTAACGCATTGTTTAAGCAAATTATGCACCAAGTTAATTGTTTTAAGTACCTATGGTGTTAATGCAATAAAGAAAAATATCACGCTATTATTTATAGGGTTCGTGTAAACAAGTAAACTCATTCGGCGCGAGACGAGAGAGATATAAGACAATGTGAAACAGCCTAGAAGGAGGCTGTACTATAGTTAAATGAGCATATGCGCATGCGCTGGAACTTTGCGTCTATAGTACGACCTCAATATAGATCCTAATACGTCGTAGTTGGAGACAGGCCGGCCGGCTTGGCACAGGCGCCGCCGCTGCCGCGCTGCTTTCAAACTGTCACTGCCACATTTTTTAACGGATTTTTGCTATTTTTGTTTTATTTTTAATATTGTGACTTACCAAGTAATAACTGCAACTCTACAATTCATATTTTAATGCATTGAATTAGATACAGTATGTTTTATTCATTGTCAACGTAATTCCTTAAAATTTTTTTTGTCATATAATTTTGTTATTTTTTGAAGGTTCCTGAGATTGTATTTGTAGAATCGCTACCTTCGTTAAATCCAGGGTTCGTAAAATCGGGGGTCTAGTGTATTTAAATTTTGTAAACTGAATTTAAATTACTATGTCCCCAATTACTACGATATTGAATCCTGTGGTATCATCTCGAACAACTGATGAAGCAAAACTGAATAAGGCATATAGGCTGTAATAAAACATTTAAATTGAAATAAATACAAAAAATATTTTATATAAATTAACTAAAGGTGAGTGCCTGCACAGTTCACAACACATTAGTGTGAAGCGACCAGCCTGCACTTGGGGTATACTTTTTCAATAAGTCAGTTGTATTTCTAGAGTCTCTGCTGTTGTTTATTTGTTTGCTAGCCAGTGTTACTGACACTTCAGAACCAATAGCTGGTCAGCCTAGTATCAGTTAGGTGTAGGGCAGGGATGATGTATTTATTAATGTCAAAAGCCCCAGTGTGTTGCCCGGCCACCCTACTTTAAGATATTGCCTGTGAATGATTAAAATCCTAGTGTTTTGACAATTTTTGTAAGTCTATAATAATTGTTTCAATGTGAGGGTTCCATGTTTGTTGTCGTAAGCCTAATAATTTTCTAAGTAAGTCATTTAGTCAAATAATGTAAAGGTTATAATTTTGCTAAACAAGGAATCACATAGAAAACCCAATCTAAATGTAAAACCGCTATTGGGCCTGGCGAAACAGTACAGTAACAGAAAACCGCAAGTTCTCAATGTTCTGATGACATGTAAATTTAAAGTAAATATGTCTTGTGTGGACTTTTCTGAAACGGCATGAAATTTCAAGCAACTTTGGACTCTTGGACATTTTACGAGAAATTGATCTTTTAAAAGTTATTGCAGTTGTCAAGTTTTGGCATTTATTTTGAAAATATGTATGTAGATGAGTTCAGCCAGCGCGGCCATGGTGCCGCGGGGGCAATACCGATAGGGGTTTACAGAGGGTACTGCAAGGTATACGGCCGGCAATGTCCGATGCCGAGATTTTATTTAATATAATTTTTATTGTAATAATTATTTACTTAAGTGTTAAAATACGTCTTTAAAGTCAACAGAATTTTGCTGATTTTTCGGTGATTTTAGTTTGGTTGATTTGTATCCAGACCGGTTATTAAATCTTGCTAGAAGGTTATAGAACATTTAACCGGAAGGCGGGCCGCCATGGTATCTGAGGACGCCACTGTGGTCGCCGTTGCTAGCCACTTGGTTTCTGACCGTCGAGGAGGCCGGACGTGTTCCGTGTTGTGCGAGGTTCGCACGTGGTAAGCCGAGGGGCCCGATTGGAAGAGATGGGGCCGCGATTGAAGGCAGTGAAAAGACTTTTTAGAACTATTAATTAGTAACCAGCTTCAATTTATTTGACTTTTTGATGTGAATTTACAGCCGTATCAACCGCGTGGCCGGCCCACTATCCGTTCATAATTTGAGTTAAGCACGTGCTATTTTTATTTGTTTGAGTTGGGTTTCATTTTAGTTCAGTTCAGTTCTCTTTCAGTTTAATTTTATTTTGTACAAGAAGTTTGTACGTGCCGATGAAAGCGTGGTTGCGTGAGTTTGTTAGAAGAAGGTAATAAATATGGGCTGTTAATCTCACCACGTGTTTTGAATGCTGTTATGCATGCGTCCATCCTTCGATACCACGAACCCTGAGGTAAGAGTAACTCACCGCTGAGACCGGAGCATATATGAGGACTGATCAAATTACTATTTTTCTTTGTGGAACATTGTAAGCAACTATTGGGGCTAGTATCGTCACATCAGCCACGTGCAGTATGTGCGAGCCAAGCGCAGTGCCACCACATTAGCTTTGTTCGTGAGGTTGATACCTTCTTGAACATCTGCAACCGAAAGTGCAGTAAGTGGAGGTTGAAGGTGTAGAAGGTACAGAGGGTGCAGTTCTTCCCACCAGAATGCCCGAGACACACCCTATACTGTTGTCTACAACACATCCGAGATAATAATTTTTGTTAACATGACTACAATTGATTTTTTAAGAAAAAACACAAACAGACAGACAATCACACACACAATCTCTCTCTCACTCTCTCTCTCTGTAACTATGGAAAAAGATATTAGCATATTTGATGCTGGGTATGAGACGACTTTTTAATTTAGCAAACACGTGAGATGTGAATGTTTCGCCTGTTCTTGCATATAATTGGTCGTGAAATAGGATATATTTTACTGTCAAACAATTATAAATTTCCTCTGATGGGATTCTTTTTAGTGAACAAATACACTTGCTGAACACCTGAAGTACTCGCCTATACTAGCGATACTGAAAGAGTGGCAGCTTGTCAGTAGTGCCAGTCACTGCAGGACGAGTCTGGCAGAAGGCATAGCCTCGTAGGCCAACATAGACCACTCGCTAGGACAGTGCTCGGCGATTATAACCGTTCTAAGCTTCTCCTAGCTGCTACTGCGCTGGAAACTTGGCGATGGTTTTCTCAGTTTTTAGGTAACTGTCCGTACTGTTTTTACGCTATTTTATTCTTCGTATCAAATGCTTATTTAGTCAGTATTTTTTGTATTTTGAAATGCTTAGCATAGCAATGCATATTGTCGCGATAAGTGTATGTGTGTGTTGAAAGCTACTATAATGTCATTCATGTACCATATTCATTCTTTCGTGCTGATTGTAAATGCAAATGGTCACCATTATTTTTTCATGTAGCTCAGCAATACATTTATTGCAATGTAAAAGAGAGGTAGTTTGGTCGAAAAAAAAACTGCTATGAAACAGTTATTTATGTACTTGTATATTTGACACTGTAAGAGATATAAAAATTTTGTACACATATTTTATGTTTGAAATCGAATTGCCAATAAATATTAATCTTTGCATGTTTCCTAATACAATGTGTGGTTTTTGAGACATACAAGGTGAATATGATGAGCACTTATTATTTAGAGGAGGCTACAGAAAAAACAGTTATTTTTATTTGTTCTCATATTTTTGGGTTAATGAGTTATTTTATAATACAAGTGATTTACATGACATTGGTTATAAATGCTTTTTTTTAAATATGCATGTCAAGTTTTATTGTCACACATTTTTCTTGGACGTACTACCAACAGTTAAAATGAGCCTATAACAGTATTACTATTATATATGTATATAATTGTACTCATTCCTAATTACATATGACCTATCACATTTATAATGCACCTTCTGACGATCTCTACGAGGTGGTGTAGAAGTTGCAACACCCTGGAGCAGAAGTCGTAATTACACTCGCCAGTACAATGGTCTGGTTAGTGCAACTTGAGTGCCACGCCCAGTCACCAGAACGCCTATTTGCTGTTTGGTTGCAGAAGTTGTAGAAGGTATCGAACATGAGAACAAAGTTCCAGTTTCACTTTGCATCTCCTTCAATCATGTTTCGAGTCTTTTGCTCAGTCATCAAAATTTCAATAGTCCAAGCAGTGCTTTTACATCTTTGTCTGGCAAAGTCATGATTCTAAACTCACAAAACCACAATTTTTCATGGGGTGTTTCTGTATTTGTTTCATGGTTTCCTGAAAGGATCTAGATTTATAATAACAGTATCCACGTTGTTAACGTGCTTGCTATTATATGAGATTATACTGTAACATCCTTAAGAGTGGAGCACAAATTAGTGCACAGTGTTATTTTAACAATAACTTTTAAGAGGTAACCCTAAGAGATAACCCAAACCTGTTACTGTATTTTGTTTGTGGTTAGTATGGTGTAACTTCAAACAGATGATTATATCTTTCTGTTTCTGATTAAGTATGCCATAATTCTAAAAACAGAGGAACTTAGCTTGTTCATTTAACACATAAACGTATTGGGAATACATTCAACAGTTTTGCAGGAAAATTAATACATACGTGTTACATGCTAAAATGTGGTTCATGCACCAGGCGAAGACTCCTGTGCAAATCACTTCAAACTACTGTATGGAATTTAGCTACAATAAGACAATGGAACCACCACAATGCTAGGAATGTTGTTGAGGATGACGACAGGTTCACTGATTGGACTTACCGCGCGAAGTGTAGCGCCGGGGCTAGGGGCTGCAATCACTATCCTAGGAGCTGCAGGCGTCTTCTCTGACTGTCCCGCTTCCTGCACAAACGACAACCTGCAGTAGACATGGCTATAACACTGTGTCACATATCTCACACAGTCATTCTCTCTCTCTTCCTCCAAATGTCTGGTGAGACTTCTCCAATACCACCTACATTCATTACTGCATACCACTGTAATAGTCTTTGATTTGTTGCTTAGCCATAGTTATTGCTACACCATAACAAATAATATGTACATGAAAGCACTTAAAATCATCAAAAAAGAAATCTACAGGTCAAGTGCTCAGTATAAATGGAGCAAAAGACACTGACCACAGGTGATGCTTGTGTGCATGTGCAATATATACTGTCAAGTTCATCGCTTAAGTCCTGCAGTAAAAGTGATCTGGTGGAATGGTTGCTTGTTAGTTCAGTGCTTGGCTATTAGTGAGAAGATATTTGAAGTATGTACACTAGACCCTCGATTTTACGAATACTGATGGTTCCATTTATGACATTCGTAAAATCGCTACCTTCGTAAAATCAATTGAGGCCATTTTATCCCCCCACTTCATTACCAAATTTTAAAATTGCATCTTTTCCGCAAAGTATATCCAATGGAGGCCCGATTTTCGTAGCGTTTTGCGAGAAAGTAAAAGACAAGTTATCATTAAAATATAAATTTATTTCACAAGATTGACGCCTTCCGATTAAAAGGGCACCCCTGAACGGTAAATATGACCGACCCATGTCTTGGAGAAATAAAGAGAGAAAAAAAAGAGAACACCGAGCACAGAGTGTCTTCTCACGAATACATAGTCTGACATCCGTATCGTTTCACATGAAAAATGGCAAATAATAACTTAAGTTTAAATTTATATCAATAGACGGATGCCTTCTGATTAAAATCACACCTACAAACGATCAATACAACTAATCTATGTCATAAAAAAAATTAAACACCAAGCACAGATGCCTCTTGCAATTGTGTAGACTTGATGTTTGTACCATTGCTTGGAAAAATAATAGTAACAAGTTTACACGACTCTTGTGAAAAAAAAATAAAAATTAATGTCGAACTTTTTTTTTTCGGAAGCCGCAAGGATGGTGTACTATCCTTTGCAACACGAAAATAATTAATAAAAAAAAAGTATAGTTTGAAGACTAGCCTTTGTGCTGTACTGTGTTCCATACTTGTGCCCTTTTAATGATGTCATGCCAAGGAAAGAGTTGAGTTAATGCAAAAACAGCATCGTTGAGTCCAAACTTAGTCACTTATGCCATTCTTACCCGTTGCCCAGTCGTATTTACTTTCGAAACGCTTGCCTGGTTGATGTGTAGTGCTGATAACGCGTCCCCCCTCTTTTTTGTCTTGCTTTCACTTCGCTTGCAGTCACACACACACTCCGCCACGGCACAATATTCTTAGCTGACCTTCTTGTATCATCTTTGAAGCAGACAAAGGTAAACACGTGTCAATCCCTTGTATCACGGATAAATTCCAAGAAGCTGATGATCTGACTACAATGTCGGCGCCAGAAACCCTCCTAAAACCTGGAGGAGATTGCAACACAAGAAGTTTCTCATATCACCAGGAAAATTTAATTAACGACTAAAAACTCCTAAAACTCGAAAAATAAAATACAAGACATGTAATTATTTGTCATTTTCAGTGGCTGGGTGCGGATAGAGGCAGGGAACGAAAAATCCTGTTGTGCACACAGTAATAGAGGTTATCTTTACCGGTGTTAGTATAAACGAGAAAGTGAGCTGATAATGGCTAGGGGAAGGGTAGGGTTTCAAGTTAGATGTCTGCAAGATATTTTCCCGCCAAGGGGGTGAAGATATTGACATTTCACGGAAATGCGTTGCAAATTGTTTCCTACACTGATGTTTGGGAAGGCACGTGGAAGTGGGTGATCTGCCGGCCGGCCGTGAGACAAGCATGTAACTTCAGCTGTCACATTCTTGTTATCTACGAAGAGTACGATTTTGTTTCATTATAAAGAAATCAGGGACAGAGAAACTTGTAACGTATGTAGTAATGCTCACAGGCCGTATGTTGCTCTCCATAGTGCGTTGTCACATTTTTCAACAGCTTTAACTTTCTTTTTTTGGAAAATTTTGCAATTTTTTGACAGTTACGGAGAGTATATTCATAAAGTCGCTACCGTCGTAAAATCCAGGGTTCATAAAATCGGGGGTCTAATGAATCAAGGTTGTCCTTATTGCTCCTTCGCTTTTAAGCTTTTGATGCACAAAACTGCTCCAAGTAAGCGGTGCACTTAACCTTTTTTTTTATACGCTAACTGGCATATGATGTGAACAGTACTGCTGGAAGTGAAACATAACGAAAAATAAAACAGTTTGTGTCCCACTGGTTTCTGTTGAGGAAGTAAAATTTTAACTGCGTTCCATTGTAAGATGTTAACTTTTATTACTCTAGAAAAAATAGCCATAGGAGGGCTGAATTTTGGTATTATTTGGCTCATTACTTTACAGACTCGACTACAGATAACTTTGAAGCATACTGTATTTTCAGATTTAGGTTTGGTGGCCAGGTATAAATATAAACAATAGATAGATTAAATAAAATGTATAAATTATACTTTAACTTAGCACTATAGATTATTTTTAAACCGTTAAGTTTCAATATTTTTATGCATTTAAAATTAAGTCTGGTTTTGTTCAAATTTGTCTTCCAGCACACTAGTATGTATAGACTATAGCTTAATTTTTGAATTAATGAAAATTTTAGATCAAATTGTGTTCTTACTCAAATAACACATAGTAATTGGAGACTTTCACAATTAAATGCAGGAAACTCCAAAATACAATATGTACATAATTGCAAAATTGTAACAAATTTCATGCACATTCAATTGTTTGCAAAGCAGTATGAATATTGCCTAGCCCACGATGAAATTATTAGTAACAGAAGCGACAAGAAATGCTTTTTCACTGTTGTTATTGTACCAGTTCGCAGGATGTACAGGAATATAAACAATACACGTGGATTAGAGAAATTGGTTTACATAACTGCTTGTATTGCTTAAGAGAGTGAGGAAGATAATATTTCCTTGTGCGCTGGGTTTTATGGTGGTTCATGTACTCGTCGTAGGCTAGCGCTGCGTTCGGCTGTAGGCGTGGGTTATTAGACCTTGTAACAAGAAGCAAAACCGGGTGGTGTTCCGGCCGCTGTTTAGAGAAAGACGATACCCAGCAGATAAGAATGCATCAAGGCATGTGGCATGTTTGTGTGTGAGTCAGAGATTGTTTCTCTTTGACTAGCTATAACGGTAGAATCGTACTACGTACAAGGCCTGGCTTGCTTTTAGACAACTGAACCACACTCTAAGCCCAGCATATAACTGTTGTATCAGGAACCAGTTTGTCTGAAGGTGAGAAAAAAAAGGGGGGGGGGGATTCAGAATGCAATTACTGGGAGGCGTATATAGCACATTCAATCAGTCTTTTAATTCTTTTATTTTTCCCATAATTATTTTACCATCTTAGGGGCTCGACGTTAAGAAATAGTACTATATATGTACATATGTTCAGCATGTGTTCTATTTTCTCTGCAACTTAAACAAAAAAAAGCACCTAATTGAAACTAACAGCAAAAATGCATTTATTTTATATTATTAAACTTTTTGTAATCATAAAATCATTAATTATTAATTAGTGCATAATTACACAAAATAAAAAAAATTGTAACAAATGTATAATACGTACTACCATTATCAATTTTGTGTGGATGAAGCGTGGGTGAAGCTACAGTCGGGTCACTGATCTAGACCACGCACGCCTTAAATATTCATCTTCTGCCTGCCGCCAAAATAACAGCGCGTCGCAGAACTTTTCAAGTGCGGCATAAAAATTAAATCTAGTGGGGCAAAAAAATTAAATTTAAAGTTTTCCATTTTTTTGGTTGCTGGTATCCCCCATCTATCCCCAATAACAAATAAGTATGTCTCTTACTTTATTTTGCCCTGCATTTTCTAATGGAGAGAGCACAGGATATTGCTTAAATATTTTTTACACAGTTAAATTATTTACGCAAGGAAAATTAACGGGTACCGTCATTGGCAGTCTTATAATAACACTGTAAAATTTTGACGTCCTTTGACACTGTGGTTTTCGATTTATGACGAGTGTAGTTTCAAACGTTTCTTGCATGCTTGAAGCACGTATTTTCTAGCTGGCTGTGTGAACCAATAAAAAATTACATACCAGCATACAAAGTCTTTATCAATGGAGGTTATCCAACATGCATGGCACCGGCTATGGGATACAGTAATGAATAACTGCGTGCGGAGAGCGCGCTATCTGTGGGCAGAAGCCTGAACTACATCATCTCTAACCGGCATGAAATTCTTCTTGAATGGCTTGTTACGAGACTTGCGGGGGAAGAGATTTTGCATCTGTGGTTGCCTCTGCATGCATCCCGCAGTTTCCAAACTCATCTACACAAATATGTTGCAGATTGACATTTTCGGTACTTAGTTTTCGGTGAAAATTTTTTATTATTTGTCTACTAAACGTACCCAGATTTCAATATGTGTAGTAGTTTTCACAGGATACCCTGCACCATGAACGTCGGTTTTGCGGCTCGGAACCACATGTACCACGCCCTCTAAAGATATTGTAATTAGTTTGTGTATTAACTAAATATTTAGAAATAATAAACATGACATTTTGAGGTTCAACATGAGATAAGAACTAACTCTATTTGAAGCGACATAATGAAGATTTTTAACCATTGTTATTGTACGAGCTCTCGATGGGGACATGAAAGTAAATAAAGCCATACTGAATTTGAGACATTGATTCAAACAACCGCTTCTATTTCAAGAAATACTGTAATTTATTCGTGTCTTACTTACATATTTAAAAATGGTAAGTGTGATGTTACTTATGCGTCTATTTCCTCCCAGATAATAAAATAAATCCTACTAAATTACAGTCTAACTAAACTTCTATGAACTCCGACACCATGGCAATCCATAGAGAAAACAAGTACGATAAATATTACGTCTTGTCACTTTTGTTACTATTTATTTATTCTGTGATGTCAGTGCATGTAGCACGAGAGTGGACAACCGTAAAAACATTTTTTCCCAGGTTCTGCTGTAAGTTCCAGTAACTATCATACTCAACAAATTATTACTACGTGAAGTACATTAATATTAACAGCTCATAACTGAGGGATAACAAGGAAAATATGGAGCAGAGCTAACAATAAAAAACAGGAGATCCCCGAGAAAACCCACTGGCCAATTGAATCTTCCAGCACCATTCCCACATGCAAATATCTGAGTCAACCCTACCAAGAATTGACATGGATCACCTGATCACAAATACATCTGGGATATTGTTTTATTCTTAAAATGTCTGTGCATTAAAGTATAGGTGAATGGGATAAAATTAGCACTTTTGAAACCCTAGTTACTGTACTTTTTCTCCACTCAAGATATTTTACAGTTTCCTGTCACTTTTTAATACAAAAAAGCAAAAAGTCACTGCTAATAATCATTAGTCACTAATCTAGACAATGTGTTCTTCAAAAGTGCTCGCTTTATTGTGGTGGTACTTACGCCCCAAACTACCACAGAAAAACTGTTTTCATGCTGTCTCTTCAAACTACCACGGCATCACGTGCGGTAGAGAGAGAACTCTCATCTCAGGGTATATCTCGGGTTACGAAGGCGTGCAAGAGCACAGAAATTAAATAAAA
Organism: Medauroidea extradentata; assembly: GCA_003012365.1. Classification (NCBI taxonomy): domain Eukaryota; kingdom Metazoa; phylum Arthropoda; class Insecta; order Phasmatodea; family Phasmatidae; genus Medauroidea; species Medauroidea extradentata. The sequence continues at coordinate 12,052 of PNEQ01002086.1, read as the reverse complement.
TCAGACTTCATACGAATGGCACATTTACTATGGCGCAAAATTACTTGGCATTACAAATAAACAGAGAAAAAAAAAAACGCTTCGCCGGTGGGCTACTAAGATAAATTATTACAACTTACGGCATTTGCAAGAGTTACAAATAAGAGAGTTACTTCAGGCCCGCGTACATCACGCCCAAACGCCTTGGTAAACTCGTACCAAAATTACCACGCCACTCAAATAAATTACTGTGACTTCCATTAAGCGGTGAATTGATAGAGATAAAATGAAAATAAAAAATATGAAGCTAATTCAACTTAGGCACATGGCCCTCGACATCATGTAGCGCACCCAGCCACGTGGGTGAACCCCTTATCTCGCGAGCACAGTCACGACACGTCTTCATCTCACAGTGGGTCAAGCAGAACTGGGGAGAGCCCAGGGCATGAGCAGCTGACCAGGGGTGCCATAGCCTCCAACCCAGCGCACATATCCCTTCGGAACTATTTTAATTACTATGCCCTACACAGGCTGCTCAGAACTCTCAATTCAAAATGTACTACTCCTGGCAATATATACTTAATACATAAATTTCTAGATTATGTTAAAAAGAACATGTTGACATAAAATTATACAATATACTAAAGGCGTCACTAGCGGAGTGATACATTGCGGCCATCGCCGGAAACTTAGCAACCGGTGATTCCCAGAATTCAAGACCCTTTGTCCAACCTCACGTGCTCCTCAGGCATCAACCTGTCACACGCCTGATGCCATCCACAAAGATCAAACTTATACAAAACTGAAAATGTGAAATACGCCCTGTGGCCTTTAAATTACATCAACAAGTTATTTAGATAAAATTCATGAAATACATAGCTGAACAAAATGACATTAGTCTGAACTCTCTATGACAAAACTGACTGATAATTATTAATAAATTAATAATTATGAAAACTAAGCTAACACTATCCTTATGTAGCCCACCGCAACAATTATTGATTAGTTACAAATGAATTTGTTTTAAAATTGATAGTTTCTTGCTTCAGGATGGCATTCCATAGCCTCGCAGGACTAAAGTTCATCCACAGATCTTGATGTTAGAAATTATAGCTAAGTAAATAAAGAAACTGCTTAATTAAAATGATGAAATCTCGGCGAACAAACTATGCACTTACACTTAGAAAGCCGGACAGACTCACCACTTTGACCAGGTAACTTATGAAATGTGGGGTTTCACTTCACACTGCCACAATATGAAATTAAACCACAGTGACTGGTTGCTGCCTTAGTGAGTTGGGGGCTCTTATGCATGGGCCGGCATTGTGGTCAGTGTTAGACTAACACTGGGATCAAGCAAACAACATCAATATTGAAAAGAAAAAAAAAAACATGGTGGTGAGACCAGGTGACTTTACATTATCACGATTCACCTCTACCTCTATTCATGATCTGTCCTTCCGTTTCCTCATCAGGGTGCTTATTCTGTAACTGTTTTGTGTCCACATATGTTCCTTACGTAGTGACAGTCACCACATGACTATCGTTATGAGACTAAGTTGTATTCTGTAACTCTTCATGGCACCGTGACTGATGTTCAAACGATTCGTGAGCGAATTTATGTAACAGCAGCTAGAGAGATGCTGTTAGAGGGATTGTGAGCGTGAAACTGTAAATATGGCAGCGGTATTGCCAAGGTTAGATTTCTTAGATGAGCTCGAAAATAAGGAAAAGCGTCGGCAAATGCGGTTGATGAGGAGGCAAATACGTGATACCCTAAATCCGTTCACAGAAATGGACGAAAATCAATTCAGGCGAATGTTTATACATGAAAAAGTAAAAATATTTCAGTATCAAAATTTACCTCTGAAAAATTCCTTATTTTCCTTCATGAAATTCAACATTATTTCATACTGGCAAACAGTCATTCTCTTAGAACAAAACTTCTTAGCTTCTGCCTCCATTTCACAAAGTTTTTTCCAACCTTTAACCTAAAAACACTTTCACGTTGCCACACAGCAAGATGTAAATCATGTGACCGTGTGTTGCTACTAACGGCCAGAAATATAATATTTACGGTGCAATTTTAATGGTTTCGGAAAGGTACCTACAATGTTGCCAAACCTATATCAAAGCTGTTAAAGAACGTTACAAAAATGGTTAACAAAATACCACTGAAAGACAGTCCATGCGTGACTATCTGTATCGCTGATGCTATCAAAAGTCAGTAACAGATGATTGACGTTACCAAGGAGAAGTAACAGAATATGGCCCCAGGAGCAATAGGAAATTAACTGACCATGAGTTATGTCAAGCACTATTTAAACTTTTATTGCAATGAGAACATATCTTACTTATGCTTCTAGGACATCAATCCTCTGTAAGATGTCTACATTTTGAATATAAAAATGCATATTTTTTAATTTTATTTTATTTTTACTCTGGAGGTTGTTGAATGTAGACAAACATAATTGTCTCTGTGAAACTTTGCTGCACTCAGCAATCTAATATTTTTTGGGAACAATGGGACGGTGCACACATGCATGTTCACTATCGTTTTATTCAGAAGATATCTGCCTGTTTAATTAAATCAACATTTCATTTTCAAATTTTTTTGCTACGCATCAGTAACAGTTATGACACTAAAATTTAATTTAAAACTAACTTATTTTTATTTCGTGTTGAAAACAGACTATCTTTGATTTTGCAGCAACGACTTTATGACTGTAATTTCAGAACAACGAACAATCACTAAAATGGGGTTGTGCTGTACATTCTTTTAAAATATTGTGTTCGTTCAGTTAGATTATCCAATTTGGTTAGTCATTTAACTGGCTGATAACGTACATACAAAATACATGGTTCAAATTTATATTGAACAGTAATTTCAAGCTACGTCTCTATGCCATTTTTAATTCAGAATTGTTACAAGGCAGCATATACTCTTGATTATGTGTACCAAGTGTGAAGTACAAAAGGATTTTTTTTAGGAAAGAGTGGCAAACACCAGAGCAGAAAATCTTCTCATAAACCTTTTCACCCTTCAGAGAGGAGACAAACATTTTATGAGGAAGTGTTTACTTGTTTCATTACAATTAAAACAGAAAGAGTTGTGCACAAGTACTCACAGGATGGTACTCGCAGATAGAAACGCACACACATAGGAAGAACACATTTCTCCGCGGACGCACGGTCACAATATTTCGCAGACTACATCTGCTTCATCAGGTAAGTGGATGCACACTGAAGTCTATTGTCCAGTGGTAGTTGGTAATCAGTACACCTAGCGGCCAGAGGGCGAACAAAGGTGCGGCGGGAAGTTTGAAATGAGGATCCCCGGCGGAGAACTGCACTGCTGTTGATCTGATGAGTGCTGGTGGACGACCGCTCGACGACAGACAGACCCCGTTTTCTTGGTAACCATGCCTTATATCTAGGCGTGCTTGCTGACGATATTGTGCAACTACGAGGGGGGTGAGGTGAGTTGCTGTCTTCCGTGGTTTCCCAATGCTGACCCTGATTGCCGCTCGGATTTCTTGCTGTCCGGCTTGCCAGGCAATATTGCAACAATATTTGTTTGCTAATGTTACCATTGACAAGACAATTTACGGTTGGTTTTCGGACGATTGTGTCACACTGTTTGTAACTGAACAATGTCAACGATTTACCACATTCTTGTATGTGCATTACCTTTTTTTGGTTAGAGTCTGAACATTTTATAAAGGCCCTTTTGTCGTTGTTGTGGTTGTGATATATTTTGACCATAACCTTTATCTCGTCAGGTCACAAGTTTATTTCTTGCTTGTCTCATGTTTCCTGGTAATGTTATATTTTTTTCAAGCTCACTTAATATTCAGAGCTAACACATGGCGTACCTGAATTTATCTGTTGTTGCTAATAATATCATTGTGAGATTAATTTACGTTTTCTTGTATCAAATGTCGTGCAACACTTACTTTTGTAACCTTACTATTCATTCCAAGTGTCCAACTGCCTGGTGTAAACACACAATTGTTGCTATTAGGAAATTGGTAATCTGTTAGTGAGCCTCCTGGCTGTGCTATTGCATCTTTTCACCTGTTGCTGTTACCTGGGGTGTTCCCTAGGGTACAACTCACATTCGGTAGGACCCAAGTTCGATCCCTGGCTCCAGCCATCCTGATTTAGGTTTCCCATGGTTTCCAAAAACCACTCCAGGTGAATGCTGCAGTGGTTCCTCAAAAAAGGTCATGGATGATTCCTTTCCTAACTCCAATCATTGTACCAAGTTGTGTGTCACAGTCTCTAACGATCTTGCTGTTGACGAGACGTAAAACTCATTTACCCTACCTTAAACTCTAAATATCTTTTTTTATAAAAAAAAAAAAAAAATTTATATCCTTTTCATCTACACAAACTTAAATATATAAGTGAAACTAACTAGTACAGTGTGTGGTGACAAACCCAAACCTTAGCTAGCGCCTGCTGCTTGCGCAGTCTGTTGATCCGCACAGCCGAGGCAAAACTCTTGTCAGAGGCCGTGGAGTCCTCAGAGTTACAACGACCCGCCTCTTGTGGTTTGGAACCTATGTCCTTGCTCGAGAACTCAACAACTACCCAGGGGAACATGTTCTGAGCTCTCAACACCTTGCTGCTGAGGCGCCTGGGCCTTGGTGACAGCTTCTTCAGCAGCGAGATCAGCCTGAACCTGCAGCCATGCAGTACATGTGACAGTAGTGTACAACTTGCAAACATAACACAACATGATTTAAGTACCAAGTAAAAATACCCAGCCCAATAAGTTGTATACTGGACACACATTCCCGAGCATCTGGAATACACGTACAGTATTACATTTGCCATACTTTCTGTAGTAATACTTATGAATGTCAAGTGCTTTCAAATTAAAAAAAATTAGAATAACGTGGAGGAATAGTTGATTTTAAGATCAAAATTTAGCTGCAAAAATTACAATATTAATTTTTATCACATTTACCACCAAAGAATATGATTCAACCCACAAAATTTTTGTAGTTACGTATGTTCATAATTTAATAATTTAGTGCATGTGAACAGTTCGTAGAAAATAATTCCTGTTCCAAAATAATAATAATGATTAAAGAGTGATTAATCATTTTTCTCTTATGTTACCTAAACAATAAAAGTATCATTCTGCATAAACTACGAATAACTAAAAATAATTAATACATGAGAAAACCATGCTTTCAGTATCTCTAAATTGTAAATAAGTGAAATAACATCAAGCACTGGAAGTGAAGAGCAGTGAAATGTTGAAGGATCTCGCAGATGGATCACACCAACCAGTACAGATAGTCAAAGGCACCGTGCACAACAAAACTGGGCAGTGTCTTGGATAACCTCAGTAGATAATAGTTCGTACTATGTACCTCCATTACAAAACTGTATATGTTTGTGTGCTGAGATAAAGTACAAATAAAACTGTAGGGATGCTGACTTATGTTTATTAGTTTTCTTGACAACTTCGATGAGAACCTTATTTAGAAAGTGTTTATAGAATGTACTTATCTACTGATTTCATTAAAATTTCTTCAGAAAATGCTCTACTCATTCATCAAAGCTTGAGGTACTGTTTTTTACAAACAGTTTTGTGACTTCCTTTCACAGTTGTGTTTTGTTTGAAATACCAACTGGTAGTGCACTTACTATAAAGAACTTGATGACATCCACAACGTATACATGTTCAAAATCAGAGTTGTTAAGTAACGAGTTACAAGTAATCGGATTACTTGTAACAATTACTTTTACAGTAATTTATACAGTACTTATAACGAATTACATTGAAAAATGTGTAATTCGTATTTGTAATCGGAATACATAACATTAAGTGTAATCGCTACATTAAGGTAATTGTTACATTCAGTTCATTTCCTGTTACGTTTATTCTCCCGATGTATTTTGGATAAAATAAAGAGTAAGAAGAACAACACACTTACATGGATTAGCTAAGTTTGTTTTACGCTTATAGTGGATCGCGGTGGATCGTATAAACAACATCTATGGTCTAAAGTCATAAAAAACAGAAGTGGCTTGCCAGGCTCTACACAGTTATCTTTGACTTCTTGTCATTACTTTGTTTACTGTGATGCACCCACCCTGCCTGATCATCTGAACTAGGTAGTATTTATAATTATTATTTTTTTTTTGTTGTTTGACTTTGAATATAAGTATGTAAAGGTAACTGAACTGTGTAATGAATAATGGCTGGTCCAGTGGTATATGTATCGCTGCATTCTTGGGGATCCTGCTGGAGTGGACCACGTTCGGTTCCCGACTCGCCCAATATGGTGCATGTGGCGAAGCCAGTGAAATCTGTTTCAAAAATAAGACAACTCCGGTGGAGTGAAATTTTACAATAACATAAACCAGCGAGTGGAGTGCCTCTGACTTACATTTGTCATTTTTCCTTTTCTTTAAAGTGTAAACATTAAAATTTATCATAGCACCACCTTGTTGGTACTCGTTGGAATCGGCACTCAATTTCTGGAAACTTTGCTCTCTTGGCAATATTTGGTATTTAATAGTTTAGGAGTTTTTAGGAGTTAATACTTTTGGATTGTTTCACTGGCTGGGAGAGGATGCACGTGGGAGTAGCAGCGGGAGTAGCAGCTGGGCTGGCTGGCGCCGGATGGGGCTGGCTGGCGCCAGATGGGGCGGGCTGTAGCTGAAGAGAAGGGGGGAGGCTGGACAAGACAGATGGCCGGTATCCTGGTTGCCATTCCCGCCATGTTGGTTCCGCACATATTCTAATATAAATTTATATTTAAAATATTGTAACATACTTTTTAGTCAGCATAACGTTTGATATAATTTTTACATTTAATTTCTTTCTTTCTTATATTATACAATTGAACCCAGAATGTGTACCATTGTTGTAAGAGCCTTTGAGAACCTTCTAGAACATTTCCCGGAAACACTTCGTTTCTGTCGAGGGAGGGGGAGACAGAGCCTTAAACCTGGGGGGTGCAGGCGGCTTTTAGAGGGGCTTGGAGTTCGGAGAGTGGTAGAGGGAAGATTGCGGCGGGGGTGCGCATTGAAATGACCGGGCAGAGGCCCATGTAGTAAAGCGGGTCCGGGAAGTGTTCTGATAGGAACTTGCAGACGCGATTTTAGAAAAAGCTTGTAAGATACATTGTTTGATTTTGGTGTTAAAAAGGAAAACAAAATAAAATCTATTCTGTAAGCATCATTGTGGAGTACGTCATTTAAGCGTCTGATCGTTTCACGACCCCACTGGAGAACCCTGAGACAGAAGAAAGTGTTCTGCCGCTAGCCGGCGCACAAATAAAATGAAATATAAACAGTGCATAGGTGGGAGTATGCAGCTTGTACCATCACATTACACTCGCACCTACGTAGCGTCCCAAATCAATCAAGTAAAACGTTAATGCTCGTTGACTCGTGATCATGGACGGTGTCAGTAACCAAAGAGATACAGCGACAAATTCAAATGCTGATGAAGACAGATTTCCGTTTCCTTACCTGGATAAATATTTTGAATTGTCTGGAAAGCAGAGCAAAGAGAATAATTTTAATAAAGATAGTAAAAGATAGTAAATTACATGCAAACTTTTTTTCAAACGAATCATGTATGTAAGTTTATTAGTGTAATAAAGTGTAAAGAATTTAATCGTAAGTTAATTAAAAATGGTGGCGAAGAGTAATTGTAATTTTACTGATTACTTCTACGTAAAGTAATTTTTACTTGTATTTAGTTATACTTTCACCAGAGTAATTGTAATTGAGCCCAATTACTTTTTCTGTGTACTTTTAACAACACTGTTCAAAATAATACACTATTATAAATTTAACAATGCAGTATTTCAAACAAAATCTATGAAATCAGCAAACATTTGTTATTTTCTTAAACATACATGAACTTTGCACACACTCATGTTGGTTTTTTTTTTTTTCCAGCAGCACATGAATATACAAAATATACACTAGAACAGTTTTAACGGTCATTAAATGTCATTCTGAAACCCACCCAACACTGTAATACACATGTGAATTTGTTGGCTTTGCACATATACAGTACCTATAATTAACTGCACACATACCTAGACAGTATATAAGTATATAATTATTAATTACTTTTATAATATTTAATGTAATGTAAGGGAATTCATAACTGTATTAACTGACACTTTATTAAATATGGTGGTGTGCATCTATTACAGTAGGCCTGCATGTAACTTTGCCTCACTTAAAATAGTTTCATTATTGTGACATTCATGTTTTGATACTGTAAGGCTGGTATTCCTACGAGGTACTACATAAGTGCTACCATCTCAGGTACTAGAAAAGCAACGGCCAAGACCTCATGCGTGCCTGTATTCCTAAACGTCCTGAGATGGTATCTGATAAATCACTACTTATTATTTACCGTCCCGTGTGCGGCTATAACAAACGAAGGCGACGCTAGGCAGTGCTTTTTTATAGAACAAGTAGCAGTGATTTTCAAAAGCTATTTAACAAAAATATATTTATTTTTGACATTTAAAACGTAATGTATTTAACTTGTTTTAAACTTGAAGTAATAATAAATCTATTATTATAGATTAAAAAGTACCTAATATAACTTCCAAAATTTAAGTTGTCGTCGTACCAGAACACAGGCCAGGTGGAGTTACGCCTGGTCGCGGCAGTGTGTCAGTGGCAGGTGTGCGCTGCTTGGTAAAGGCAGATGTGCAGTAGTTGAGTGTGTGTGGCAGATCAGTGACGGCGGCAAGGCGTGTGTGAGCTTGACACCGACGTGCGACACCTGCCATCCCGGCCGCCACGCAGCCATCTGCCAGTGCAGGACACGTGGCTTCGCCGCCCCCTCCCTATACCGGCGCATGAAGAAGGCAGTCTGGAAGCAGCGGCCGCAACGGACAGAACGAGAGAGACGTGGCGCGCTTCGGGACTCTGATTCGTCCAGCGAGAAATGTAACGCGCGTGTGCAACTATCCGGCCCAGTGTTTTACTTTGTTTTGCCATTTGGAACTGGCTCACTTAAGGCCCTAGGGTATGGGGGTGTGGACCGCCCCATAAGTGTCCATGTAAGGTGTAGTTTTCTCCATGTCGTCCCTGCTTTTCCCGATACACAGCTGTTTCGACTCGCCAGGTGAGAGAGGGGCACGCCGGCACGAACAGACCACGACCCATCAAGTGTAGTGTTCCCGGCTACACACTTAACTGGGTGGCGCCCAGAGCATTCCAACGCAGCTCCATTCCTACCTCACTCTCACCGGACACGGCATCAAAGTATTACAAATAAAATGACAATATCTTGTGCAAAGTAAAAAAAAGTAAGTTTATTTTTTTTTTAAGTTGCTATCTAGGTGGACGTCTTTTGCACATTCAAGACCTTGAAATGTGGAAGCTGTAAAGTCGAGACAGCACGCACATCATGCATTATCCTAGCCTTTACGTGCAAGTCACTAACTGGTGAGAGGTCTTCTCATGGTCAACTCACCTTTATGAGACATATATTAATTTTTTATGATAAAGGTGTGTTGTACATGTCTGTACCCTATAAAGGATTCTGCACCAAGATTTCAATGCTCAAAAAGCACTGTAAAAACATCAATTTTTGCCATTTTTGCCACTTGAAAATATGCTTTAATGATTACGGGTAACCCTGAAATCGATATACACACATGCAACATTCTTTGAATAATATTCCTAAGCAGAGGTCACTTATGTGCGTTGAGCAGTTTACGCATAATCTTGCTCTGCACACTACTCGACGGTCTGAGCAGAGGTCACTTATGTGCGTTGAGCAGTTTACGCATAATCTTGCTCTGCACACTACTCGGCGCTCTGAGCAGAAGTCACTTATGTGCGTTGAGCAGTTTACGCATAATCTTGCTCTGCACACTACTCGGCGCTCTGAGCAGAGGTCACTTATGTGCGTTGAGCAGTTTACGCATAATCTTGCTCTGCACACTACTCGGCGCTCTGAGCAGAGTGTCACCGTACTGACGTATACATGTATGCAGGGTCACAAAGGCCTTTTTTTTCTGTTTCTTTTTCTTAAGCCTACTTTCCGATGTATGTTTGTGTGTTTCTCAAATGGAGATATTTTTACAATTTTGAAAGCTTAAATACTGCATTTATATCTTGCTAGCTGTTTTGAAAACATTCCGTCACAGTTTTAATTTTTTTTCGTAGGAGGATAAATTGTGAACACGTATAATTATTTCTAAAAGATTATTTTACATGCTGTAACGCAGATTTAGTGCAACAAGTGTTTCACATAAAAATGTAAACCACATTAGTTTAATTTTACTAGTGAAAATTTTATTTTGGATATTTATTTCAAAAATATTTGAATGTTTGTAAATGTCAAATCTCCTGAATGTAAGTGAAACGTATCGTACTTCATAAATGTGTGTTTAAATCAACAGTATATTATAATTGTATCTGCATATTTTCTAAGAAGGCCGGTTTACAAAAGGTGCTTATTGATTGTACACCCAATATTCATTCGATTTTTGAGCTGTTACAATAAATACATCAAATCAAGTCATATTATTCCTTACACCAGAAGTGATTTCTTTAAAGACTGGCAGTAATTTACAGAGATTAAAAAATTTTTATTCTTAAACAATGGTTCATTCATTCGTGTCAACTTATTTTCTTATTACCGAGTTATTTTAATGCTTAGAAACAATATTTACAGAAACAAACATTAATTTTCAGTTTTACCTTATTGTGCTAAATAATTGCACCACCTTCATAGACAAAACGTCTACTGTCGCGGCATAAGTAATGTAAATAAAAAGAAAGGTTAAAGATATAGTGAGTGAATTTGCAAAATTATGAATTCTGTATGGTAGAAAAGCCAACAGTGTAATGAAAATCTAGTTTGAAAACCTGGCAATGCTCTGTCGGGGAAATTAGGAAAAACATGAGATCTATCCAAGGGCTTACGCAGATGAGAATAAGATTTTGGTAGGAGGCTACGCTTACTACAGAAAAACTATGACACAAAAAAAAATATATAAGCTAATTGTTATAGGCAAGGAAAGCAAACAAGACTTATCTGGCGATGTACTCGGAAGTTCGCTGCGTTGCTCGTACCAATTAATAATTATAAATCCTTAAATTTTTATTACTTTTAAAAAGAACAGCCAACAACAACATAAATTCCTTATTATTTTTCCATTCCTTTTCATAGACAACCTTCGATAATCAGCTCCACACTGTAATGCGTCCTTACATAAAAGTTTGCGGATAGCTTCAGTCGAGAGTCTCAAGAAGGAAGATACAATTAAAAAGTCAGATTCTCAAGTAAATCACTTGAAGTTTAATGTAGTTTGTCCAAAAATAACTTGTTACAAAAAATTTACATTGCTGTATCCCTCGGGATAAGATGTCTGATGCAAGGTTCACTTTAGGCCTGGTTGGAGTTTCGCGCCGAAAAGACTACAACGGCAGATGTGACATGCATTAACTACACACAATAATACATATTACGGTCCTTAGTTTAAACTAGAACAGAATAGAAACCCTGCAGCTACTTGGCCGCTTCCTTCACCACTTATCAAGTCTTTTAAGAAAAGCTAGCAAAACGCCTTAAACTCGGCGAGGGCGGCCGCGCTTGCCTCGACCCCACACCAGCAACTCTCTCAACCCCGGGCCTCGCACACGTCTCTCTCGCCTCGCGATACCAAATAAAATTCCCTCGGCCCTCGGCCTAACACACGTCGGTCTTGCCTCGCGATTCCGACCCGACTGCCCCCCATCCAGGTCCGCTGCTTACCTTGATTCAGCCACCCTTACATATTCATGCGCTGACTCATAACTCTTTGTCAAAGTGGTAATTATACAGTTAAATACCTTTGTTGCAATTCATTACTAGACTACTTTGTCCTGAGCTTAAATTAGATTTATTAATACACTTGACATGTTAATTAAGGTTTTATTTTACTTAATGACTGATAGGAAGTTACTGCGGATGCAGAAAATAGTTCTGCTTGCCCTTGCACTAGCTTTGCAGACGTCACAAACACCCTAAACATTCCATCACTGGCTTGTAGCCAATCACCAACAACATGGCCTTATA
>PNEQ01002085.1:0-17711 GCA_003012365.1 Medauroidea extradentata | reverse complement strand
TTCCTCTGATGTTCCCTGATTCTGAAATTGCTTTGAAACTCAAATTGCACAAAACCAAAATAAGCTACACAATATTGTATGGGCTAGCACCATATTTTCATGGAGAACTACTTGAAATGTGCAGTCAGTGTGAACACTTTGTTGCTGGGTTTGACGAATCGTTGAATAAGATTTGCCAGAAAGGGCAAATGGATGTGATGATTAGATTCTGGTCAGACAAGGACAATGAAGTATGTACTCGCTATTATGGTTCTGTGTTTCTTGGACATGCAACAGCTGCTGATTTGTTAGATGGCTTCTTGAAGGCATTGAGTGGGCTTGATGTTAAAAAATTGATGCAGGTGTCAATGGATGGCCCAAATGTAAATAAAAAATTCCTTCAAGATCTGAAGCTGTATTTGAAGGGTGATCCTAGTATGCCGATCATACTCAATTTAGGGACATGTGGACTGCATACTTTACACAACTCGTACAAAGCAGCTATAAAAAAGACATCCTGGGGTATTGTCGAATTTTTGAGAGCCCTTCATTACTTGTTTCGTCGTGTGCCAGCTAGACGTGCTGATTATGTGCGTTTTTCTGGGTCTAGTATTTTTCCATTGAAATACTGAGGTCAGATGGCTCGAAAATGTGAAAGTAATTGAGCGTACCTTGTCAGTTCTCACTCATGTTCAAAAATATGTAGAGGGTGTGAAACTTCACAAGACAGCACCTACATGCAAGTCCTTTAAAGTGATTTCAACTGCTTTAGAAGACAAACTCCTAAAAGCAAAACTCTGTTTTTTCCAATCTCTTGCAACAGATCTGGAACCATTCCTGTTAAGATTTCAATCTGATTTACCACTTGCACCATTTGTGTTGTGGTGATATTCTTAAGAGTGAGCCATTTTTCTGAAACCAATCAGTAAACTTCTCATTCAAAAGAAAAAAACACAAAGATCAAAAGCTCATCTGCCAAAATTTGTTTTGAAAATGTACAGACAAGTGATTCTGGGGTTGTGACCATAGAACTTACATGAACAGAAAAGCATAGTGTTAATTTATATAATTTATTATATAAATTCCCATTTTTTTTCTTTCAGTTTTTAACAGAACAATGGTTTGATCAAGATTTACAACAGACTGTCTTCATACTAGTTTCATACTCAATTTTATACAATTTAAATTCGCACAGTTGTAATTTCCTCCACAAGAAAAACATGTACATATATATAGGGCTACTCAACCGCCCACAACATTATACAACTGACTAACACCCAAGATATTAACAGACCTCGGTCTCTAAAACTGGTTGAATTAAATAACCATTTACATAGACATTTACTATTCCGGAAATAAGGAACATTTAACATAACATAGGACAAATGTCATATTACAAATTCCAAAAAAACCTAATTAAATAAAAAAAATCTGTGAGACGGAGACACGTAAATTCTCATATCTGATACCATACCGCTAATTTTTAAAACACGCCCGGATCATATTTATCATTCTGAAAACATTTTTCAACTCTCTACCCTGACTCATTTGCATGCGAGGAAAATCTTGCAAAATAATTACTGGCGACAAAAACATTCTATGCCGTCATAATCTGTTCTGTTAGATCCCTAGGCCACCATGGCCCCTCATGTAGGTTTATACTTAACTTGTCATCCTGCCCCTGACACTGAATGCAATTCATCCAGTAGAAATGTCCCCGACCCTAGCGAGACAGCAGTATTTATTTCCAACTCGGAGCTTCCCCTTCCCCAAGGGATAAAGTTCCGGCGTAGTATTTTCTTATTAGGAAACAGTTCCACAATATCCGTCCGCTCCTCGTCTGCTAACCTGTCGAGTTAAACCAACCTTTGTATTAATTAAGACGTCCAAACGAGAACATACGGTGAGGGAAAAAAAGATTTTCTGTTTTTCAAACTAGTTCAGAGTATCAAGTGTGGTCGAACACGGCAGTCTATGACAGCGTCACTACACACAGTTTTAAATTATTATATCAAATAACCATGGCATGAACAGGTGTCTCAAATCCTCCCCCGCTGAACGTTCACCCCAGGTGAAATGGGAGGCAATATGGTCTAACTGCAAGATGAGAATGAAATTTGAGGTGGCCAGTCTCTTCTCCATCCACTTCTGCATGTACCACGAAATCTTCAGATGTACAGATACCAATCACTCGAACTTGAAGTACTCCAACATTCTCTGATGAAAATCTGGATCCGTCCTCCTCTCAGTTGACGACACCAAGCATGCAAACAAGTGATCCCGCTTTAAAACAATAAAAAATTTTCCCCAAAAAAAATTAGAGATTTTATTTTTCTTTCATACATATATACACCCTCAAGTACAATAGATTAAAACTATATAAATATAATATCTCTCTATTACTTTCTAAATTTACCTTAAAACAACTTAGCAATACACATTTCTCCTTTTCAATCTCTCAATAACCTTTATCACGGCGTACATTGAGTGTACTTCTATTATACTTTTTTCACAATATCTTTACAATGTACAATATAAAATTTTTCCACTATCCTTAATATTCTCTCTTACAATTTTTGGAGAGTCGGTGGTTACTGACGGTTTAACGTCCGTCACGACGGAACATTTCCCTTGGTGGTTATATAATATTTCTTACAGTTGGAAACGTGCGATTTAAACCTTCTGACTGGGGAGTTGGGATCTTGCAACAAAAAAGTCACGGGTGTCAGTTTCTGAACAATGATAAAAGGTCCAACCCAAGAGGGTGCCAACTTACTAGAAAAATGATCAGCTTTTACACTCAGAAAATGGGAACGCACCAACACAGTATCTCCTATCTCTAAAGTCACAGGATGCTTATTTACATTATATCGGCTTTCACATTTTGCATGATAATCGACAAGATTTTTTGATGCGATTTCCCACCTTCCTTCTAACTGGTGTTGATCCAAAACTTCCCAGTCATCCAAGGACACATTCCACATATTTACCATTGGGTGAAACAATCGTCTACCAAAAAACAGCTTGGCTGGGCAGAATCTGGTAGACCCATTCTGGGTGTTATTAAAAGCAAAGAGACAAATACGCAATTAATTCATCCCATTTACGTTGGGCATGCTTCTCAAAACATTTTATGGACACATTGAGGTTTTTATTGTAACTTTCCACCAAATTCCTTGCAGATGATATGGTGATACTTGCACCATCTTAACCCCCCACGCGAAAACACAGATTCTTAAGTTCCACGCTCATGAAATTACTTGCATTATCTCTAACCGAGCGTATGGGTGAGCCGAACATGGGGAACAGATATTTTCCTAGCAATTTACAAATCTCAACTGCCTTCTGGGACCTCATAGGAAACTGAAAAACCATTTTCGAGAAACCATCTACAACTACCAACAAAAAATTGTTCCCAGCACTTGTACGAGGTAATGGTCCAACTACATCTATATACACTCTCCCAAGGATATTTCGCAGGAGTCATGCTATATTTGCCTTGCTGCGGGGTGTTCTTCGCCTTGGCCTTTTGACATGCATCACATGTCCTAACCTTTTTTGTCACTTCATCGACTAACCCCGGCCATGTGAATATCTCAGATATACGAGCTATAGTCTTATCAATTCCCAAATGGGCACCAAAAAACGATTCATGAAAATACTTATAAACCATCTCTCTTAACCTTTCTGGAACCAAAGCCCGAAACCTTCCCTTTTTGCTCCATTCTCCCAAGAAATTCTTATGAACAATATATTTAGAATTCCCAGGATTTTTCTTTAAATCCCTACAAATACTATCTTGATTCTGATATTCCTCCAAATTTCTAAACATCTCTGGGAATTGCTGTAACAAATTTATGCCGTCATTTCCACCCGATTCCTGAATAACCAAATTTATGGACTCTCTTATTAAATTTGTTTCCTGGTTATTTGGATCTAAATCCCTTATATCCACTACTCGATTCTTAACTACCTCCGTAACATCTCCTTCAATTTCCACAGTTGTATCCTTATTCCATTCCTTTTCGTCATACATTCTAGATAAACAATCTGCTACAACATTATTTGAACCCTTTACATGATGCAAGTCATACTTAAATCTGGTAAGTCTAACTAACCACCTTGCTAACCGACCCACAGGTGATTTGGAATTTAGCAGCCAACTAAGCGCCTGATTATCTGTATATAAATCAAAACAAGATACCTCTAAATAATCACTTAGACATTCCATGGCAACAATGCATGCTAAACATTCCTTTTCATATACAGTGAATTTACGCTCTGCTAACGTGAGCAACCGATTAGTATAGGCTATAGGAACCAAACTACCTTCCTTCTCTTGTTGTAATACTGCTCCAACAGCGGAACTTGAAGCGTCCACATATAAGTGAAACCTCTTAGAAAAATCTGGTAGATGTAATATAGGTGAAGTTACTAATTTACTTTTAATTTCCTTAAATGCCTTATCCTGAGCCTCACCCCACTGAAATTCAATATTTTTCCTCTTCAAGGCATTTAAAGGTTCGGCCAAAGCTGAAAAATTTTCAATAAACCTTGAATAAAATGAGTCCATTCCCAAAAACTGACGTTCTTTTTTTAAATTCTTAGGTGGAGCATGATCCAACACACTTTTTACCTTAATAGGATCTGTTTGAAGCTTCCCTTTTCCGATAATAAACCCAAGGTACCTAACATGTCGTTGTGCCCGCCTGTTTTAAAGCGTATAAAGTTTTATCCAGATGTTGAAGATGTTCTTCAAAAGAATTACTGTAAATACATACGTCGTCGATATAGGTGAACAAAATATTGTACATATACGGTCCCAAAACCTTATGCAATACCTTACTCATTACTTGCGGACCACAATTTACCGCCATGGGTAATCTAGTCCATTGATAGAGACCAAAAGGTGTACAAAATGCCAGAGGGGCTCGCGAATCCTTTTCTAATTCACACTGTAGAAAAGTCGAATTCAAATCTAAAATAGTGAAGAATTTAGCTTGGCTTAAATACTGAAAAATTGATTCCATTACGGGCAAAGGGAAGCTTAAAGGGCGTAACTTGGCATTCACCCTACGATAATCTGATATGATGCGATATTCCCCCGGTTTTTTCTTGGGAAGCAAAAAGGCTTGGCTTGAATAACAACTATCACTTTCCTCAATGACCCCTTCCTGCATCATTTTATGTATTAAAGCCTTAAAAATCCTAGCCTTAGGAGGCGATACTCTATACGGGACTGATACTACTGGTTCTTGATCCTTAAGAATTAACTTGACAGGCATGTCAACATAATGACCTAATTTTGGCGTGATAACATCAGGATATTTATTTTTCACCTTCCTCAATTCTCGTAATTGATCTTCATTTAAATTATATATTCCTATACCCCGTTCACCGAGATCCTGTCTCCTCAAGGGTATCCTCACATCTGGGAAAAAAGAAAAATATAATTCTCTACTGCCATAATCTACGGCTGCCTGTGTACAAACAAGAAAATCTAAGCCCAGAATCATTTGATGCGATAAATGTGGTATGATTTGGATAATTATTTTCCAAGTATAACCATCAATGCGAATTTTTGTTACCGCCTGTGCCTCGGATTCAGTAATTCCACCATTGGCAACAGAAAACGAAGTTTTTGCCCCTTTCTGAATTTTAATTCTCCCTACAGGTAACTGCCTTAACAATTGGTTACAAAAATCTTGATCGATTATTGAAGTAGTGGCTCCCGAATCTAACAAAGCGTGGACTGAAATTTCCTCAATAAACAATTCCACAAACAATAACCCCTCAATTTTCCTTTTTGAAGTATCATTTACGACATGAATACCATAATGATTTTTCTTTTGTTGGCAATCATACTGATAATGCCCCACCTGTTTACAATAATAACATACTATATCAGATCGTGAATTAGACCTATCTTGGGAACCAAAATTTCGTCCCTTTAACCCACCAACTTCCTGTTCAGGTCGCGAATTTTTCTCCTTATCCTATGGGGATGATCTTAAAATTTCCACCCCTGGATCACCCATCTGCCCTTGTTTTTTCTCCTCTAGGTTGGATGGAAATCTACCCTTATTTTTAAAATAACAATTCTCGGTTAAATGATTTGTTTTCCCACATACTTCACAAACCACCCTTCTGAAGAATTCCTTAGAAGGCGTGAAATTATCATTTCTGCTAGAATTGTTTATACCCATGTTCAGACGTCTCTCCTTAAAATAACAAGTGTCTGCCGAATGGTTAGTGTGACCACAAATATTACATTCTCTGTTAACCTTAAGAGGGATGCTAACCTTTGGAGGCAAGTGGCAATCTCCCTTTATTCGTTCTATAGAGATGACATTTTCCAGAAGCTGCCTTAAGGTACTGGCAGGCTGCACATGCACAAAAAAATTTGCATTTTCTGGGAGAAGATTGTGCAAAATAATAGTAGTAAGATAAGACTCGTCACATGGCATACCCAAAACTTCTACTAACTTAATTACCCTAGTTTCTGGTTTCTGATATTTTTCTGTGATCTTATGCTTGCATTTTTCCAGAGCTAAGGGAGAACACATTTGTTTAAACAACACATTTTTAAAATCGGCAAAAGACCACACCTCTTACCTATTGCCAGGCTAACCAATTCTCTAACTTCCTCTGGGACATTTAATAAACTGGCAGAAAATATTATTTCTGAAGGGAGAAGACCCATGTCAAAAATATTCAACACCTCAATTAAAAAAATTGTAATTGCCGAAATACTAAGACTTGTAAGAGTGGGGAACTTAAAACTGGTGGGAATGTGTTTTAACAATTTGAAAGGACTAAGCCTTTCAGACTCACCCATATCATTGGTATCAGGGGGCGTTCTCTTAAAAACCTTCCGCGCCTTTTGCCTCAGGATTTCTAGGTTGTCCGTAGACTCAACCTCTACCCCAACCAACGGCAACACCGACATAAGCTACTCGCTCGACAGCTTCTGTATCCAGCCAGTCTGAGTTCCTAGAGAAATGTTTAAGAATTAATAACAAGAAAGTCACAAAGTGTTACACAAATCTTCTCCACCACAATGATTGTTTCTATTCATGAAACCTCCATAGTCACAATAACTCAGAAGCAGAGTGCGCAGGATTTCTTGTGGCGATATTTTTAAGAGTGAGCCATTTTTCTGAAACCAATCACTAAACTTCTCACTCAAAAGAAAAAAAAAAACAAAGATCAAAAGCTCATCTGCCAGAATTTGTTTTGAATATGTACAGACAAGTGATTCTGGGGTTGTGACCATAGAACTTACATGAACAGAAAAGCGTAGTGTTAATTTATATAATTTATTATATTAATTTTTTTTTTTTATAACCATTTACATAGACATTTACTATTCCGGAAATAAGGAACATTTAACATAACATAGGACAAATGTCATATTACAAATTCCAAAAAAACCTAATTAAATAAAAATATCTCTGAGACGGAGACACGTAAATTCTCATATCTGATACCATACCGCTAATTTTTAAAACACGCCCGGATCATATTTATTATTCTGAAAACATTTTTCAACTCTCTACCCTGACTCATTTGCATGCGAGGAAAATCTTGCAAAATAATTACTGGCGACGAAAACATTCTATGCCGTCATAATCTGTTCTGTTAGATCACTAGGCCACCATGGCCCCTCATGTAGGTTTATACTTAACTTGTCATCCTGCCCCTGACACTGAATGCAATGCATCCATTAGAAATGTCCCAGACCCTAGCGAGACAGCAGTATTTATTTCCATTTCGGAGCTTCCCCTTCCCCAAGGGATAAAGTTCCGGCGTAGTATTTTCTTGATAGGAAACAGTTCCACAATATCCGTCCGCTCCTCGTCTGCTAACCTGTCGAGTTAAACCAACCTTTGTATTAATTAAGACGTCCAAACCAGAACATATGGTGAGGGAAAAACAGATTTTATGTTTTTCAAACTAGTTCAGAGTATCAAGCGTGGTCGAACACGACAGTCTAAGACAGCGTCACTACACACAGTTTTAAATTATTATATCAAATAACCATGGCATGGAGGTGTCTGAGTGTATGGATCTCTTCTTTCAACAATGAAAACAATAATGTCAAGATTTGTTAAACCGGAAATTATTGAATCCACAACAAATGTGGCAACACTTGATCTATAGTTGAAAGTTAACATATTACCTGCAAACAAAATTGGTTTGGGTTATGCCACAAAGTTAGCTTTACAAAACTGCCAGGGAGTCAACGAACGTGAAGTAATGGGATTCCGTCAAGATTGTTGCGATGCCATGAGTGTTTTGTGCCAAAAATTATTGGAACAGTCACCCTTAAAGTATAAACTTACGAAAGAGATTTCTTGTTTTGATCCTGCTGTAGCCAAGCAGCCTGCCATTCGAAATGCACGTCTCTCGACTACCTTGAATACATTTGTGGAGCACAACTGGATTTCTGGTATTCAAGCAGACACAATTCAAAAGGAGTTTAGGACAGTATGTGAGAGTGATGTTTTCACTTCTGCAGTTTAGTCTTTACGAACTGTGGACAGAGTGGATCACCTTTGGATGAAGAATATTCTACCTAGCTTCACTGATGTGAGAGAGTTGCCAAAATTTTTGAAAATGATTTTTATTATTTCTCGTGGGAATGCTGCATTGGAAAGGGGTTTTTCCATCAATAAAGACCTGCTGTAGAGAATCTCCATGAACAATCTCTAGTTGGGCTGCGACAAGTGCATGATGGAGTGACTGCTAGAGGTGGAATTCAAAATATGGTGGTCATCAAGAAGCTCATACACAGTGCCCGTAATGCTCATGCACGTTATGTTGAAGCACAAGAGAAGCAAAGAACTACAGCAGAAGCAGATTTATGAGCTAATAATGAGAAGAAACCAACTGCAATAATGATAAAGGAGCTCAACGAGAAGAAAAAGAGAATCTTGGACACTGCTGAAGAAACTGTGGTTGCCATTGAAAGTAAAATAAAGTCTCTCCAAAACTAAAGTGGTACTAGTAAGTGACTGTAGTGTCGTATTTTTACTTATTTTTATTGTGGATGCATTTGTTATTTTAATATGTTGAATGTGGGAACTTACTTGAATAAATTTTAAGGATATCTAATGCCTAATTTATAATAATTTTGTGTCAGTGAAAAATGGCAACTTGTCAGGGAAATGTCAGGGAATTTCAAACTGCAAATAGAGTGGACACCCTGGTCATGCAAGTCATTTGGGGTAGTTCCTAAGGCAACAAAAGACAATCTGATGACAGTGAAGCTACATTTTTTCTCTGTTTAGCGATAATTGTGAAACCATTTTTGGAACAGTACCAGAGCGATAAACCATAGCTGCCTTTCTGTGCTTAAGATATTTTACAGTTTCTTAAAAAGTGTACGCAACTGTACAAAGTTCTGAAACCTGCACGTAACAATTTTGTGTCCACAGTTGATAATTTGTGTAAGTTTGATTTTCCATGCAAGAAATATCAAGCTTCAACAAGTGATATTTGTGTAGGATTTGGTGGAGACAAGTTGTTAAAAGAGAAACTCTTCAAAGAACAAGTAACAGAAAAGCAAGCAGTTATTATAAAGCATTAATGTAAAATTTTTGTTCTGAATATGCTGAAGAGTTGAATGGTTAAAGTCTTTATGCAGAGACTTCACTTTACGAGCAAGGTAGCATTAAATAAAAAAGGACACCTTAATTACAATGCAAGAATCTCCCTTAATCGTTCCTTGACGAAGGCGACCTTAAATTTAAATAAAGGTAGCAGTGAGAATTAAGGCAACCTAAAGCTAGCCTTTTAGCTTCCTAAAACGGTATGGCTGACGACTGTATAAAAAAATCTGCCTTTAACTAATAGAAACAACTAATTAAAGAACAAATCGGATGTATGCTGTGTGTAAGTAATGTAGTACCGTTATTATTATCACCAAGTCTAAACATATTCACCACGAATTTGACCTCTGAAATAGTGGTGTGATAGTCTCATATGTGAACAAACAGTTTAGCTGTATGCTTGCATGATGGAGTTCGAAATGCCGAGGTTATTCGACGAAGATCGTTTGAATTAAATGGAGTGAGTTGAAAATCTTGAAGAACAGAATGTACATCCTTGTCGGTATTTGCATGATGGCCAAAATTAAATTAACATGACAGAAGATAGTATGAAACAAATCCACTCAATACAAAATTTCTCGTACCTTGGTAACGTCAGGATGCGAATTGAATTCAGTTTCTATTTGGGCCCATGACTCCTTTTTGCTGCCAGGTTATCGAGATCTTTTTTTTTTTTTTATTTTCGATAACACTACCCCGAGCACGGACAAGCCCAAACAAAATACTCCGTTCGTTCTGAGAAATACGCTCAAACTTTGTGCTTGTAGCCATTTTTCTCAATTGCAAAACAAATAACCATAGACAAAAAACCACCACCACCAGAGACTAAGACGTTGATAATATTACACTTCACCCCTATTGGCTCTTTACTATAACATTATCAATGACATCACTAATATTCAATTATCCTCAATGTATATCGGCTTTCCTCGCAATATGGTAGAGCCAAGCCTTTCCTTCTACAAAAAAAGGAGGAAGGAAGCCTTATCGTGTGTCTGCAATGTACTTCAAGAAAAGCAGCCCTGTCTTCCTTCTTGAAGGAAGACTTGAAGAATAAGTAAAGAAGCATCTCTGCATATTGTCCTAAGTGTCCAGTGAATTTTTCTCTGTTGCAAAATGCGTTATGTATTGATCTATTGCTAATGGATAAATATTCTGTTGGCTGAAGTAACAAAATGAAAAGTTTTCTGATGTACATGTTCAAAAAAAGAAAATTTTGCCTGAAGTTTATGATGTGATTTTCATTCAGTTTGGATATTTTATGGACAATGTCATTAAACATTAACATTGTGAATTTTTTAATTTTCACAGGAAAGTAGGCCTAGACACATTTCTTAGTGGTTGCTTTTGGGTGCAGCATACAAAAAGGTTTCTGATGTAGTTAAAATGGGGTTAATTTTGCCTCATGGACAACTTCAATGGAAACAGCAGGCTGTTCAGTTAATAAAAAAGCTTTTGAAGTTGATGATAACTTAAAGGAATCCTCATTGATGTCCCGTCGTACAGTTTACGACTACATCAGTTATTGTGGCTTCATTTATGGTGTGCCAATTACAAAAGAGCTCAGGACGTCAGCATCGTCAACTCAAACTAAGTACGTGCAGTAGCCTACTTGGAGAAATAGTGTACTCAAAAAAATGCTGAAAGTTGAACAGAAAAAGAGGAAAGAAATATCCAATCAGCTTGAGAACTTGAATAAGGAAAACTGTCAGTTTAGAAAAGACTATAGATGCCTGTGAGAAGTCTGTTGATATTCTTTCACAGAAATCAAAATCTTCCAGAGACTTTGGACTCTTCTTTAAATGCAACACTAATAGGAAGGAAATTTCTGAAAAGAAAAAGTAGCTGACTGAAGTTGGAACCAAATTAAGTGACTGGGGAACATGCATGTGTCTGGTATTTAACTAAAAACATTACCAGCATTTAGATATATTGCTAAATAACACGTGTACTTAATGCCAAGACTTAAAACAATATCTAACGTGTAAAAAATTGTCGCCGTGAATGTAAGAAATTCAGAAATGTTCAAATGGGATGAGAACACTCTGTGATTGGCTTGACGTAACTTGGCACAAATCAATTGGCGGGAAGTCACATTTTTCTAGTCGAGGTAAGGCCAGTTACATTGTTTATAGTGTCTGTATTTTAATTTAGGAGTTACAAAACGACTTGCAGCCACAACACATTCGCGTTGAAGTCTTTGAGTGTAGTAGGTGGATATGTATCGTGGTGTTGAATTGTGCTACAGAATATGCGTTTAATCGAAAACACCTAGACTTACATGTTGCTAATGGTTTGGACCATTTCAGGGCCGTATTTATAGACTACTTACTTATTTCTCAGATCTGACCTGAGAGAATATCGAGTGAAATGTGATCATGGTGTGAGTTTCACACTAAAATATTAGTCCTTTTTCGATACTGTACTTAACATGTTAATAATAGTTTTAAAGATTCACTAGCCTTGTGGTGGTACCGTCCCTTCTCTTTACCTTACCACGTGCTTCCGGGAATAGCAATAGCAGCAGAGCCTCTCTCTCCTCATTTAGCGGGTCGTGGGTTCGTACTACAAATGAAGACGCGTGCTATTCCAGTGAATAATTGTGACAGCTTTTATTTATCATCAACTTTTGCAATACCGTGGTAATACAGAAAAAGGTCGTCACGTGGCAGTTGAGCGAGAAATACTACATCAAGTGCTGCGTTGTGTCTCGGCATAAATCAAGAATAGTAATTAATAAAAATTAGTTTGGCACAACTTGAAAGAGCTCCTGATCGCTGTTGCGGTGCTTCGAGCGAGATAAGAAGAAAAATAAACTTTCAGTACAGCACATACAATACTAATTCGCGGCCACGTGGCATCCGTCGAGGATATGGCAGCCCCTTGCTCTCAGAATCAACGCCTTAAGTGCACCAAATATGAATCTCGGCCATGTTACCACTAATAATAGTGGTTGTACACTACAGGCGATGTTTTTGTCTTCCAACCTCTAGCGGAGACATTGCCCTATGCGTGCACTTCCATCTTCAAAAGACTTCTCGCGGCACAGCACGAGAGGTACACATGTACTCACTCGCAGATCAGACACAGCAATGGCCGAGAGCGTGGGTACGTTACCCCAGTGTCACCACCACCCACTCCAAGAGCTTCGGGAACTCTTTTAACTTATTAATAATCTATTTGTGCTTACAGAACATAGGGAAAATTACACAATTGCCGGACATCACGAATTTAAAGGCCCCTGCTATTTAAACAAAATGGCAAATTACTTTACGTTGCAATAATTATAAGAAACTAATTAGCGTGCGATGCGGAGTGATACCAATTTGCGAGGCCAGCCATCTTTACCTTTAAGTGCGTCACCACCCCCCAACCAACTCTCGCCGGCGCCGAGCCATCGTGCCTCCAATTTCCTAAGTACCAACAAGAGCTTACTGAAATTGAAAATCGCGATTAACATCTAAACCCACCGAGCTACGGCAAAAACTTAATAGACAAAAAATGCGGGATTTAAACTGACAATTAAAATGAGACATAAAACGTATTTCTGGGATAAAATTGACGTCTTAGCCTAATAACTGACCTCGTGGTTAGTAATAAATAATTAATTATGGATATCGCCTCACATGCCAAGAAACCTTTTAAATTGTTACCACACATGACTAATATTAGTTTGCCAGTATGATCATATAGTAAAGAGCAGCAAAATAAGATTGGTTGTACCAAGTGAAATTAAGACTGCCACGCTTGGAGTTAAAACAGAACAGTAAATAATTATAACTACTACTAATGAATTTTGTTACTGTAGTCTTCTTTCTTTTGCGGAGGGCTTTTCTTAGATCCACAGGTCTGTAGTCCTCCTTGTCTGATTTCATATTTAAGAATTAGAGATAAATATGACAGGTTTAACAAACAAAAACTTCCACGTGCTTATGGTTACACATACTGACTTATTTGTTGAAGAAAACAAAAATAAACACTTCAAGTTGCACTGATTTAGGGCAGCTTGATCTCTGTTAAGCCGGGCAACGGTAGTCGATAATGTGACTGATCCGCACTGGGGTTGTTATTTTTACACATAGGCTGGTTAAACTACAAGTTGTCAATATTTCAGGGGAGCTCAATTTTATTTACTGGCATATCGCCTGGTCACCTTAAGTTCCGCCGTCTTAAAAGAGAATTTAATCATACAAGTAGTAAAAAAAAACTCGTAAAACAAATAAAATAAAACAGAATAGGCCTGGTAAGGCCAGTTACTTCACAGCCTATTCACGTAAAATTTTACTCTGAAAACCATATTTGTGTAGCCTCTTACAAGACACTACCAAATGCTGAACAGCTTCATTTTTCTGACGATTCTGCTCTGTTGTTTGCCTGTCGCTTGATAAGTACGTAATTATTATTTTTTTTGTAATTTTCCTGTCTTACTCTTTTGTTTCTTATCTGAAAATAGGATATATAAACTAATTAACGTAAAAAATGTCTGGATAGGAGTACAATGGTTGGTTGCTTTAATGTCTGGATAGGAGTACAATGGATCGTTGTTATGTGATTAATCGGAACGCCAAACGTTTACTTTTTTAAAAAATTGTTTTTACTAACTACGAACGCTAACTCCAAACTCGGAGTATCTTCTAATTGTTCGCATTTGTAATATATGTTGATGGGAACTGAATTGTAAACAATATCTGCTAGGCTTTCCAGTACTTACATACAAAATTGATACATTTTATTGTGTTCTGCTACCTACCGTGACTTCTGGAACTACTTGGGTTTTTCTATGCTGCTGCTATCTACCGGTGGACCTCGAACTATGTAAGGCTTCTCGTAATGCATGAATTGCAAGAATTTTTTGTATTTTCTAAGGTGCTTTGTGCAAGTTATTTATTCTGACAGTAATATTTCAATGAGTGCCTTTAACTTAATATATGTGTGTATATTATTCTTTCTTCTGAGCTACTGAAGGCATTTATAAAAAGTAACCTGTTTGAGTTTAGTAACTTAGATATGACATGTACAGAATGCTCGATCAACTGATGTTAGTCAGGGTGCAGTGTTAATATTGAGCTTGCTATTAGTTCAGTTCACTTTCTGGACACAAACAAACTTCATGCAGGACATTTTCTTAACGACTAAGAGTTGAAATTAAAATTTTTCTATTTGGTTTTACTTGTATCTCATAAATGATTAGAGTTTAAATAGTGCTTAGTGTGCATTTAGGTCACTCAGATTACATTTTACTTATAATAATAATTAAAGTTTGTGGAAATATCATGTATAGAGTCTACCTCCAAAATATTATGTACAAGTATTTAAAGACAAAAACATAAATGATTGTAGTGATGATTCACCATTTCGCCGAATGATTTATACCCACTGTTTTCTGAAATTTTTAACTTCCCGGGTGTTTTTAAGAACATATTAGAACACTTACGTACTATATGAGGCGTGAATAGCTTTCGTTTTGCACGCAAGTCGAGATTACTTTAACTTTGTCATATTTCTCACGATGTGCGCTCGCCTGCTTTAGGCGGTAGGTAGCAAGCGGGCTGGATTTTCGCCGGTTGACGTCACAGCAGGTGCCATGCTGCAGTCAAGTGTTTCAGCGGGCTTTTAAAATTACATTACTTTTTTCGCCAATTACACTTGAATTATCACTTGGAAATTAAAAGGAAAATGTGATTTTTGCTTAAAAATTCCTGCAGAATTGAATTACCTAACTGTTTCAGTCTTCATTCATTACTCACACTGGGTATGTATTTAAATATTTTTAAACAGTGTTGTTTTATAATGTAAATAATCAGAAAGTTAATTACGTTTGTCACTGAATGAAGAACTATGGAGTAACATCTGTTGTTCGGTAAATTCACAAGGTTTTTCTTACAAACTGTGTTTTTTGTCAGTACTTGAATAGGTGTTTAGAAATATTTTTAAGTCATTTTTGTTGTGCCAAGAGAGTATGAACTCTAATACAGTGTACGTGACTGAGCGTTGTGTGGAATTGCATGACCTTGACTGTCACAACAGCACACATGGTGAGTAAATAATCTTTCTAGTTTTGCCAGTGTAAAGTCTTTTAAGGACCATTTGTACCATTTTTTCATGGAGTGATAAGACAACTGTCATCTGTGATCTGATTACTGAGAAGGCGAAACAGCCAACTTTTTTTATTCTCTGAATCCTACTTTAAGGACATTTGTGTACCCAGATTGAGCCGTGCTTGCAAGCACACTCACTCAATTTGTGTCCTCCTTCAGCAACATTAATTGTTCAACAAGAAGCACTAGAACAGACACAAATAACCATAAATCTCTCATACCTCGCCTAGGGTTTCATCTTAAAGGAATCATATTATTCAATATTAACATAAGCATTTGTGACAAAGAAAACGAGAACGTGTGTTTCAATCAAAATTGACTTAACCACTTGATTCATCACAATTTACATTAATCACTACATAAATTCTCACATTTATGTATTTAACAGCCAGTCCAAGAATCCACTTATCAGCATACAATCAATAACCCTCGTTCACGTAATCTCACTGGCATTTAACACTTAATACACACACCCAAACTTTACAAATAAGGGATAAAAGTCACATTAAAAGATAACATCGCAATCCCAGTTACTCTGCAATTCGCCTTCGCACAGCTGCCATTTGACTAGCTCATTTGTTGCATCAGTAGTAGAATACTGCACCCTCAATACTAGTTCCTGATGAAGTACACCTCGACGATTCGTCCATACCGTGAATCTACTAGGATGTGCCGAGCTCCGTACAAGATCACCTTCAATATCAATTTAAAAGTATGTACCTCCAACGTCTGCGTCTTAATCAGTAGCCCTCCACACGGAGTTGCATGATACCACATCACAAATTAAATTGAAAACCTCCATATCGTTGGAAGCCAAATTACTTGCCAACTTCGTAAGACCAACAAAGTAACACACAAGGACCACTCTTGAATCTCTCCATCAAGATTTGGAACCATCGGCTCAGGACAACCACGGAGGGTGTTGGTCAAACTCAAGACATATTCTCTAGTCGTCTTTTCCAAATGAAGTGAGCCGCGCTTGATGTCTGCTGGTGCTCACCTACCACCCCCTCCCCCCGAACCGTCTCACTATGTCATCCGTCGCCATACAGTGCGCTCTGTGGCCAATCTGACACACTGCGCTGCAAATGAACAAGCGCAAAAGCTGCGGTCTGAAGGGAAATTAATCCCTATCCGAAGGCTTCGAACCCAAATTAACTAAAACTTTGTGAGATCGAACAGCAGCTGACAATCTCAAAAGAATCAAAACAACATTCTGTTAACAATTATGTTAGTATTTATAACAAATGTTAATAAAATTTGTTACAAATATTCTGCTAGCAACAAAAGTTATGAATTTTATAAACATGTTAGTAACTTTGTCACCAACACTGTTGATAACATTATTTTCCCATCCCATTCTAAGGCGGTCTAAATCAAAGGTTGTTGGTAACACGTTACTAGCAATGTTATCAACTATGTTGTAGACATTTTGTCATCAAAATTGTAATTAACTTCCGTTCATCATTCTTACAACTTTGTTTGTAGCATTGGTGTTTTCAGCAATGTTAATAACACATTTGCTATCAACATTGCTGTAAAATAGTGTACCATAGCTTGGAATTTGTTGATAACATTTTGTAACTAACATTTCATTATTAAAATTGTTACTGTTATTTATTTGTGTAAACTGTGCTTAAGGGGAGTGTTTGGACAATTTTATGGCATTTAAAATTTTTTGAGTCGTAACATTTATTCAGATTTAATTACCAAATTTTTATCTTTGACAAAGCGTAGGATATGTTCTTGGTAAACTGCTTTACATTAATAATAATGGAATCTTTCATTAATTTGTCATGCAGGATTATTGCAAGAGAATTATAGGCTTACTTTAAAGAATTCTCTTGCAATGATTCTGCAGGACAAATTAATGAAAGATTCTATTATTGTTAATGTCAAGCAGTTTGCCAAAAATATTTCCTATGCTTTGTCAAAGAGAATTTTGATAATACAATTTGAATAAATATTACGACTCAAAAACTAAAATACAATAATATTGTCTAACACCCCCCCCCCCCCC
>PNEQ01002084.1:164449-213555 GCA_003012365.1 Medauroidea extradentata | reverse complement strand
AAACACATTTAACGTCTTTTCAGCCCCTTAAAAGTTGAACTTCGAAAAATCCTTAAATTGGCTAATATGCATTTTTACAAGTGTCCTATTAAAGTAAAAATCACGATGATAGGCCGTCGGGTTCGAGCTCTATCGACGTTTCTTCGGAAACACATTTCACCCCTTTTCACCCCCTTAGAGGTTGAATTTCGAAAAATCCTTTCTTAGTGCTCGCCTACAACCTGAAGGGAACCCCCACAAAAAATTTCACGATTCTAGGTTCAGTGGTTTGGGCTGCAGTTTGATATGTCAGTCAGTCAGTCAGTCAGTCAATCAGTCACCTTTCATTTTTATATATATAGATAACCATGTTATTTTATAAAGTAAAAGACTTACATATATATTTTTTAATACTTACGTAAGCATCACTCTGATGCGAACAACACCTCAATATCGTTACTGGTTAGATAGATATAGTGGGTTGATGGAAAATAAATTTTGTGCTTTGTCACCCTTTTGGGTGTCGAATTTCGAAAAAAATTTAAATTCACGTCTTAAACGTCTGTATAAGAACACTTCGATATCTCGATTGGTTAGATAGATATGGAGGGATAGTCAAAAACACATGTCACGTATTCTTACTCCCTTAATTAAAGAATTTCGAAACGTCTTGAAATACTGTCGTAGGCATTTGTATAAGTAACCAAGTAAAGTAAAAATCATGACGATAGCCAATTGGGTTTCAAAGATATAAGTGATTCATAAAAACACATTTTGTCCCTTTTTATTGCTTGGGGGTCGAATGTCAAAAAACCCTAGTACTTATTTTTAGGTATTTACGTAAGCAAGGCTTTGAAGTAATAAACAACTCTTTATCCCGAAGGATTAGATAGAATAGATAGTTAATCGAAAACATATTTAAAGTCTTTTCACCCCCTTAAATGTTGAATTTCGAAAAATCTTTAAATTGGCCAATATGCTTTTTTTTTATAATTGTTCTATTAAAGTAAAAAATCACGATGATAGGCCGTCGGGTTCGAGCACTCTCGACGTTTCTTTGGAAACACATTTCACCCATTTTTAACCCCCTTAGAAGTCGAATTTCGATAAATACCTTCTT
Organism: Medauroidea extradentata; assembly: GCA_003012365.1. Lineage (NCBI taxonomy): Eukaryota > Metazoa > Arthropoda > Insecta > Phasmatodea > Phasmatidae > Medauroidea > Medauroidea extradentata. Next base: position 212,456 of record PNEQ01002084.1, on the reverse strand, counting down.
ATTGTTCCCCTACGACCTTAGGGGAACCCACTCAAAATATTTCAAGATTATAGGTTAAGTGGTTTGGGCTGCAGTCAGTTCATAAACAAAAGAGCATTATATTTCTAAAAAAATATGATACTGTGAAAGTGTCCTTTTTTTTATGAAGGCATGTTGAAATTGGTACTTCATTTGTTATTGCTTGCACTTTTCCATCAAACATAGGTAGGAAAGGTATTATAGTGATATAGTTATTATCGAGATTAAAGTTCAGCGGGCCATCGTGACTTTGCCCACGAAATATAGTACTGTGTATTGCCGACAGGTAGCTGATGATGTCTTCGCATTTGGGCTCCGTCGTACTGGTACGCCACAGAGGAACTCTAGTAGGAGTCAAAGAAACTATTTGTGATAAACGTAGTTTTTTGTGGTGATTTTACATCGTTGTAGACATCAAAATATTTATTAATTTATTGAAACAAATGCAAGTTCTATAATATATTGTAATATGACATATTTAATCATTAAATAATTTAGTTTTTTACACTCGTTAGGAATTTTTTCTCTTAAAAGTTTTCAATGTAGAACACTACGCTTCACAGGTTAAACTGAATGATTTTAAGGTTATTTCTAAATATAAGTAAAAGTAAAGTTAAAAATTTTAAGTAACCTCTGACATAAAAAACTTTAAAAAGTGAAAAAATAAAATTTCTCTCTTGACCATTTAACTTCATTAAAATTAGCTATTAATATTTTCATGATAAGCGTCGTCAAGTCGGATGACTGCTATGTGAAGAAGTATAATTCTGTGGCATGGTGCTAAAAAGGCCAATGTCATAGGATACAGGGCCTGACATTGGCCTTTATAGCACCAAACCACAGAATTAGTTATATATAGGTAGAAAAAATAGAAAATATCTACTAGTTTCAAATTGTACGAATGAACTTACCTTTCTACATCAATCTTGCAAGGTATATATACTAAGTGCATGCAGTGTTTCGATATTGTACCAATTATATAAGAGGCGTTCGCTTGATAGCCGCGCGCGACTTGCGGTATTTGGCAAGGGGGTGGGGACGTCACAAAATGTGGCGACCCGAACGGGCAGACACGTCAGGGCTGATGTCGTTGACGGTTGTGTCTGTTTTGCGAATTTTTCAGAGTAAATTAATGAAGACCACGGTCTTATAATTACAGGTCTGGACACTCACCTATCTACCAATGCTATTGAGTTGACCACGTTATGACTGAAAGCGCCACTAGCAATGAAGTGTTGTTTTAACATTGCAATATAGTGTCGTACTGCCACATTTCCTAGCAGCTCCGACGCGTGCTTGCTCCTGGTAGATCCATTTACATAGTGTTAAAACAACACCAGAGTGCCAGTGGCGTCAATCAGTCATATGAGGGTCAATTTTCAACACCAAGTGTCCAGACTTGTTCCTCCATGGCCGTGATCAAGACTAAAAACCACGGACGTAGAAGAACGGGTCTGGACCATGGAGTGGAAGCCTTTGAGCAAATTTGAAGCCAGCCAACAGACGACGTTTAAAGACAAGGATAGAGGTAGTGGTGGCAAAAACATGTAAACATAGCATTGAGCTGAATGAAAATGTTTAAGTTTTTTGTTAACTACATATTATGATGAAAGTTTGTGCAGCTCTTCGCCTTACAAACAGATTCGATCGTTCCGGAGGATTATCTTTGTACAGGTAAGAATTTTTTATTTAAATTCATCAAGGTTATAAAGTACATACACACAGCGAGAGCTAATTCGGTTTTTTTTATATTTCTGAAGTAATTGTAAACTGTTGTGTACAATACAAATAACTTAGAGAATTTGCGCGAATTTTTGTAAAAAAAAATCACATAATTACATTGCTTTCTGCTATTGTTTTGCCACCCAAAATATGGCGACTCACGAAAAATAACTTCCTGCGCATGCGCAGTTCGAAAATGTTCGAAAATGATTGGCTTCACCTTAGAGTAAATATAGGGTAGATGGAGTATCCTCTATGCAGCTGCATACTAAATTGTGTGTTCAACATGTGTCACGTGACTTTAGTGAAATATGCGCGGGAAATTTGAAATAATATTGAGAGCCAGGATAATAATTGCTTAGTAATCACAACTATGTTGGGTTATGTTGGTACCTAATGAATTTATGAACTAAGGAGAGCATACTACCATATTATCGCATAGTATAATTGCGTAGAAATTTCAGAACGGCAAATGTAAACAATGTTTGCCACGTTACTGTTTTCCTTAACTCAGCTGTTTTCAGTAGAATGTAAATATTAGCTACATACTTACTATAAGGTTTTGAACCGAGATCTTGGTGACACCACATGACTAAACATATATTCTGGAAGATACGCCATGAGTTTTAAACAACACGACTGTAGTTTTACGACGAGAAAACATAAATAAACAACACCAAACTCTCGAGACCATGTTGGACACACATTTGTGACGTCATGTTCCCTCTACTATATTATACATCTATGGGCTTCACACGATTACCATTGAAATGTACGGCAGATGCCACTCCTTATTAGACTAATACCTCCATGGTCTGGACACTCGCATGAAAACTTGACCCCCTTGATGTTTGGCTGCAGTTCGCCAAGTTTACGACAATGCTCTACGTCTTTGGCGCTGCAGTCAGGGCGGTGGGGCTCAAACTCCGCCCACTTCCTTTCCAGTAAGATAAACATTTTATCAAACCGTATTTTATATTAATTTATGAAATACTTCGTTTGCTCACAATTTTAATTCATGGCTCCAACAATCTTAATTTACTTTATAATGTTAGCAGTGGAAAAAAGTGGGCGGAGTTTGAGTCCGACCGCCTGAATTACTGCGCCTGAAAGTACAACGTTCTCTGTGACGAACTACAGCCAAACAACAAGGGGGTCAAGCAGAATACATTGGTAGATATGCGAGTGTCCGGACCTGTTCTTCTACGACCGTGCTGAATACTAAACGAATGAGTTTTGTTGTTTTGTTACAACATGCCAACGTTGCTTACAAAGAGTAAGTCGTATAATCCATACATTTATCGTTATCAGTATTCTTTTTATTTGTAATATTTTTTTTTTAATTCATTTAATTAGCTGCCCCCGACGTGACGACGCTCATCGTCAAAATATTAATAGGTACTTTTGATGAAGTTAAACGATAACGAGAGAAATTTTATTTTTTCACTATTTAAAGGTTTTTATGTCGGGGGTTACTTAAAATTTCTAATTTTACTTTTACTTCATAATTTTTAAAATACTCGCGTACACTAACAATTATTAAAGATTTTAGTAGTGCGACAACGAACGTTTTGAGTTTCAACATGAATTTATTTATTATTTGTACTTATTTTGTTTTCTTTGATATTTTGCTTGTAAAAAAGTTATTGTTACGCATTTATTGAAAACAATTTTTTTAGGTTCGTTGGTAATAGTAATTATTTAATGCTTAAACGGCTGAAGAGATTTCCTTGAATAGTAGCTAATAACCATCTCGATCACGTCAGCTTTCAAACAAAAAAAAATCTCATCAAAATTGGTCCATTAGTTTAGCAGCTACGATGCCTCAGACAGACTCACAGATAAATAGATACACAGACAGACACGTCAAGCTTATAATACCCATCTTTTTGCTTCGAGGGTTAAATATAGAATAATTTTATTTAGTAATATTTTTTGAAAGAAAACTAAAGCATTGGTTGTTTTGCAACGTTTTAGGCGTTCATTTTATTGTGTTAACTGTTTTGCTGTGAAATACATACAGCACGCAGTAGGAATGGCGATTCTTCAGCGAAATACTTAACACCACTCGAAGAACCAGTTTCTGGCCCCTCAACAGATAAAGAAAGTGGTGATGAAGACTGGGTGTGTGGACATTGTCATGGAAAATACTCGACAGATACCAAAAAACGTACAGAAGCTGCTTGGATTCAGTGTTTTTTTTGTAACCCCCTACAATGTACGTTGCCAAAATGGTCGAACAGATGATGTATGTGTGACAACTGTGCTGAAGACGAATCAGTGCGCGAAAGCGATTAGTTTGGTAAAATACGAGAAGTCATGTAGGATTTTCTCAGCTACATTTGTATCACGATATTACCTACCATCACAATAATAACTAACCTATCACGGTATTACCTGTCCATGTTATAGCGATTTCAAATATATTTAATGACTATATTCAATATAAGAACTTTAAATGGCCTGTAGAACATGCAGAAGGGATACAATATGGATAGTTTACATTATGGGTTTGTAAAGTTTGCTTCATTACTCATTTTTATGTATTTTTCTAAAATTGTCACGATAATACATTTCCTTACCCTACTTTGTCCATCAAATTCAAACACAGAGTGATCCTTTTTTATGGGTACGTTAATTTCAAAAGTATATCTGCTTCACTTACATTTGTAATTCTCGTTCCATCTATTTCAGGAAATAAAAAATAAACAAATATAACTGCAAGTACATTTATTTTAGATCACTCTGTATTAAATCGAATTTCTTGAAATGTTTATTTGTTGGGGAAAGTAACAATTCTGAAAAATTCTTGGCTGTTTATGGTTTTATAATATTGTCTGCTTGAAATTAGTTCATATAATATGTCGAAAAACATAAGTCAACGTTATTTTCTTAAAGCGTAGAGTAAACCAAATAAAAAAATTACAGAACTGCCATTGTAAAAAGTACTATCAATAACGCTAAAATTTAAAACTGGTTTCCATATTTTAACTTGTGGGCTAAATAGATCACAATTTTTGTTACTATAACTTACAATGGTAATTTTTTTTTCAGGAGTTCTATCTTAAATAATGTCACTAGAATTTACTACATTATAGTACGTTTGCAACTTCCACCTGTGAATTTTTGTATACCGAGTGGTGCTGAAATTAGTTAAATTGCATGGTATATTTAGCAATCTGACATTAGATACACATACAGCATTCGTTTTAAAAATGTTGTATGACCTCTTAAAACAAATGTACGTGGCATATTTGGCAGAAATCAGTAGAATTATCCCTTCATCCAGTGCTATAGTACAAAACGGTTACCTGACGATGCTACTTCTGTTATGTTCACAGTAAAAAGACAAAAATAAATTCAGATATTTCAAAGTAATATATTATAACTATTTAGACGATTATTTGAAATTATTTAAGACTCTAAAGTCTTATAGGGATAATATGAAATCTTGAAGATCTCGTAAGTGCCGAATTTTGCAGGAGTATGTTAAGACCAAGCTCTCCCGTTTGTACTTTTTTGCAACTAGCAGCTATGTTGTCAGGGCACGTAAATTCAGGCAGGCAACTACAGAGGCCTTTCTGAAAATCAACATGTGCAGTTTAAACATTTTCTGTTTTCCGTGCACGAACGCGCTTAAACCAGCTTACACCTTGAATGCAGATGAAATTGTAACCCAGCTGAATATCAACAATGGACATGTTATTGCTGCAGACGAGAAAGAAGAAAAATAAACAGTGTTCGCCGCCTGCAATTTTAAGGTGAGATATAAGATATAGGCCCGGTTTCACCAACCTCTGTTAACCATCTAACATTTGTTAAAACTGGTACCTGGATGCATCAAAAGGAAACATTAAGCACAAAGAAAACACACATCCACGTTTTCTGCAAGTTCATTCCCAGCTCGCTGCAAAGAAACAGGAGGAGGTTATAGACTAAAGAGTGTTAAAACGTTTTCTAGTGGAGAAAAATTCTAACTTTATAGTTGTGTGAAACAGTGTTAGTTGCATATGCGTTACTTGGGAGTACATTTTCCCCTTACGGAAAAAAATAGATAAACCAGTTTTCCCATAATGGCATTTCAAAGTAAAAATTAGCATATTTTTATTTCATACAAAACTTGAAAACCAGCAAATAAAATGAAATGGAAAACAAAATTTCATCAGAACTAAATGTTACGGTCTACGGCTTGAAGCATATAAAATCCATTAAAATTGTATGTGTACAAAAAATTAAAAACTTTGCTAATTTTTAATTTTCAGCGTTTTTTTAATACAAAAATTTTTATGACGTGTTTTCATATGCTTCAAGCCGTAGACCGTGAAATGCAATTTCCATGTGATTTTTCCTATTTCATTATGTTAACTAGTTTTAAAGTTCTGTATGAAGAAAAAATTCAAATGTTGACTTTGATATGCCATTATGGAAAAACTAACTGAAGTAATATATATTTTTTTCTTGGAGGAAAATGTACTCTCGAAACCAACCCTATTTTATACAAATATAAAATTATGATTTTCTCCCCAATTTAACGCCTTTAACAGACGATTTAACGTGTAAAATATTATGTTAATCCTCTTTAACAAACGTTTAATTCTTAACAGAGGATGGTGAAATCGGATCGTATTGTAGTAATTATAGTTATTATAGTTCAGACATAACACGGAACTTAGGTATATTCACCTATAGATGCTGTCTCCATCAGTTTTTACATCAAATGACATTCATTCAAATAATAGAGCTAAATATTTGTGTGATATCTTTGTTAATTTACGTGCTTATCAAACAGCGATATGACATCAAACCCATACTTTAAAACACAGCATTAAAATTTTAGACAGCTAACCTAATGATGTTCTTTAATTCAGATTGAAAAGGTTTACTAATTAAAAATACATCTTGCAGTTAAATTTGTTTTATTTAATTTTCCATGTATTAGATTTCATAAAACTCGTGGGTAGAATTGAATGATCATTTTATTTTATTAAAAAGGTGATGGAGTTAGGTTTTTGTTCGAAACATAATTCTTGTTCAAATATATATATATATATATATATATATATATATATATATATATATATATATATATATATTTGTAATGAAAATATCCATTGAGAACCTTATTTTAAATAAAGTACTGCTACTTATGACTGTGTAAGTGTAAGACATCAGACATTAAAAGTGTTTTTACCTCTACTTCACAAAAAAATGTTTTTTTTTTCTGTCTGTGGCAATTACGGTATTAGATCTAAATTAAAATATGACGAAATTTCATTATCAGGCTGATTCAATAGATATAACAAATGCAGAAAAACGTCGTGTTTTATTTACATTTATCTTATCAAAGTGCCAAGAGAAATATCAATAAAAATTGTATCCAAAAGTGTTGTTTTCACTGAGGATATTTTATAACATATAATGTCAAAGCTGTTTGGCAGAGAAAAATTTAATTACATTATACTTGTGATGTTACATTTATACAGTTAAAATTGTATGCAACACATATGATGGTATTTTCTCTCAGTGTTTAATAATAATGGCAACTATAAAGTTGACATGTTGTCAGTAAAATTCAAAATTTTATTGTTAAATTCTACCTTAGCGCAAGTAACTAAAGTTAATATGTTACTGTCATGGAATAATAAACTGACTTACTGAATAAGCAAAAGAAGGAAAATATATGTTGGCAGTTTATGAAACACTGAAAATGAAATGGCAATGCACAGCTGAACACAAAATGTTGCACCAGCAAAACTGACAAAAAGTGTGTTCGTTTGTAGAACTAACGCCTACGTAAATACAACACTTACAGACAATGAAGCTGCTATGAAGTACCTAATTATAGAACAAATTTTTTTAATATTGTGCAAATGAGGCAAATATTCTAAAAATTAAAAATTATATGGTGCAAATTCAAACTAGTGTATTTTTTAAATTGTTTTCAACAGCTTTAATAAGCCGAAAATATGGAAAACTTGACATAACTCGCCATATCTATAATGAGTGCCTTATGATTTTCTAGGACAAGATTTCCAGAATAATATATTAGCCGATATTGTATTTTTTTTTAAGTAAAATGAAAATATTAGGACAGAAATATTAAACAATTTCAAGAGTATATGTCATTGTTTTAAAATATTTTCTTGTTATGCACATAAGGCAACTTAATATATTTTTGTAATAACTTGTAAAATATCATTAAATTAAAAAATTAAAATGTGTGATCTTGTTGAAATCTATAAAAATTTATTTTGTATAAATACAATGATTGATTTTTTAAGACTTCTTAAGTAAGAATCAGTTACCAGTAGATGCAATTTACCAGTGTCGTCATTACTTGCACTAAAAATTTTGTCAAGGGTAAAATCAGGATTACTTTCCTTGTCAATGTTCAGAAAAAATAGCGTACTTAGTGTATAAAGAAAGCCGTAAACCATCTTGCTCCTGAACTCGTTGTGAAGCTGTGACAAAGAGATGGTCTTATCCTGCGGTGCTCCCAGGGCCTCCAAAGTAGTCGTCAGTTCGGAGTGGTACTCCCTCAGAAGTGTGTCGATGTGGTGTTCCCTAACATCATCACTGGCACTGCCGAATATGAACTGGTGCAGGTCCAGCACTGGAGAGCAGTAGCTGCATAGTTGGAAGTCCACCAACATTATAGCCTCCACCTCTCCACCGGTCTCCGAGTAGCGGTACATGACGTTGTGGGCGCCGAAGTCACTATGGTTAAGTACATTGAAGGCTCTGTCATCCCTCTTCAGCACATGTTGGATATCTTCGTACAGAGTTTGAGAACGCTGCCGAACAAGGTCAGCCCAACTGCTTCCTAACTCCGGCGATGACTCCATTGCCTGCGTCACGGCTGTTACGATATTGTTTGTCATCTTATTCACAAATTCGTCAAAACCCTTCTCTTGGAACGCGTGCTGATCAAACACAGCAAACAAACTTTCGTTTTCCTCACGTATCATCACAGAAGCTGCGTGGAACCTGGCAAGCGCTCTGAGTGCGAGGAGACAATGTTTCAGGTCCAAACCATTTTTACGTTTTGGTGCTTTGAATCCTTTCAGGGACAGGTCTTCTATTGCTATCAGGTAACTGGGTGTCTTGCGTGTGTAATATACTCTTGCACTGAAGTCTGTGTGACTGTCTGGTAGCGCCCGGGAGAGGAGAGTCGACATCCTGGGGAGAATCTCGTCGAACATCTGTATCTCTCTGATGAAAACGCTGGATTGTTGAACAATGTCTGTATTTATGCTGTTTTGCGGCACTAGTTTGACAAGGAGAGACATTGAGTGAGGAGTTGTGTCATTTTGACGTGTATACTTGACTGTCACCCTACTTAGGCAGCTCCCTGCATGAAGATCTTCGTTCAGTTCTTTCACTTCTAAGTCAGGCAGTGCAACAATGGTGCTGTCCTTCTCGGCCTCCCTCAGTATCTGCTGCACCAGCTCCACGGTTATCTCTGCAGTCGAGGTCATAGTAGAGTTGATACTGCTAACAAACACAAACGGTTATGAGTAATAGTTTAACTTTGGTAATAGTTTGTGTACAAAATGTAAGAACACTTAGATATCTACTAATTTTTAATCGGTGTCGAAAAAAGAGAACTTTTCTGTTTACCGAGTTTTACCAAACTCTTAGGTAATAGTTTGCAAAAGGTGCCCATTCCTGTGGCATAGCATTTATCAATATTTTAGGTTTTTAAGCGTTTGCATAAGAAAATTCTTTAATTTTAACACAATTTGTTAATCTTTTAGTAAGTTTCCACAGAGTTTTTAATGACTTTATTTTAATAGTAATGTAACACATTTTCTTTTTACTTTCATAATAGTAATTTTAACTATTTCAGGTGAGATTTTTTTTACGTCCTTTAGCAATGAAGCCTGGTGAAGGAAACGTGATTTCACTTGTTGAAATGTACTTTCTATATACATGTTTGTGATGTGTAGGTTGTTAAAATAAAAAAAAAAAGTGGCGTGATATTCTCAGCATAACTCATATTATTATTGCACAAAAATGTTTGACACAGCATTTTTTTTATAAAACCATATTAGCAGCAAAATATGATGGCGAGGGACACTCATAATGTGCGTAGTTCTCAAGTATACTTCTGCACAACACGTGACACAAAGTTAGAGACAGTAACTAGAAAAGATGCAGTGCACGTAGTAAAACAAAATATGTTATTTCATCTGAAATAACAACTGCATCCCAAACTTTTCCGAAAACAAATACAATTTATTTACTACAAATAGTAAAAATAATGTATCAGAAGTTAATAGTTGTTGAATTTCTTACACGGATCCATGAATTGCAAGTGGTGACTAAATAGTCCTTTATTAATCAATGTGTTGATTCATTGCGTCGCACAGTGGTGCATCGCACCCGAAAAACTTGTCAAAAGTATTTAAGGGGTTTAGAATCAATTTAACAATTATCGAATACAATACAATTAATATGACGTGTTGCAAAGAAGGTTTGCATATAGTAACAAAATCGTCAAGGTGAAACACTCACACAGCATTCTCATCCCTGAAACAAATATAACTTGTCTGCATAAGTGTGTTGCAAAACAAATTCAGAACGAGCAAACGATAATTACTATACAAGATGCATATTTAAAAAAGTAAACCATGTTTGTAATATCAGGATAACACATATTAATAGTGTATTTTTTTTTATATATTTGACAGCGTGAAAATAAATAAATAAAATCATGTACAACCTAAATAGCCTCCAAAATGTTACGATAAAATTATAACATGTATGTGTCAATTAGCAAAAAAAAATATATATATATATTATTATTATAATTACACAAACATCACAACGAAACACAGAACAATTTTGATCGTTAAACATAAATTATTTGTTGTTAAAGTTTGCTGAAACACAGAAAAAGAACCTAAAGTTTTAATACACAAGGCGTATTAGTAAAGTAAATAATATATGTAATGCCAGCTTACAAAACATCAATAAAGTACTTTCTCCGCGACAGTTGCATACCTTCAATTAAATAAAGAAAGTCATTTGCAACCAGCAGGTAATCGTTTCTAAACGAATTTCATAAACACATTGTATGTGTATGTCCTAATCAGAACCAAGGCCGATGTTTTCAGCAAAGTCAGCTTCATCATCATGATCATTGTCATTTTCATCTTCTTCTTCCCCTTTGCGTATATCTTTGGCGCCATCCACTAATGGTTGTGTGAGCGTTGCAGGTGGTGTTTCAGGAACCAAAGTTGCATGCTTCGGTGGAAAATTGCATGCTTCTTTTCATAGGTCTACGTCTAATGCTGCTCAGAAACGGATCAGAATTAAGCAACAGCCTGTTCAGTACATCCCTGCTACACAATTCTCGTGAAATCTTTCTGGAAAATTTCTGTCGTAACAAACGGAAATGTTTGTTTCTTGTTTCGGCTGCTTCATCGGAGGGTTGGCCAATTGAAAAAAAAAAAAGCGTGCTGAATTACTGTCGTATGTTTCATGAACAAACTGGATGCGTAACGGCCTGCAGTATTGTGTTGATGAGGGTACTGGATTTTGCCAGATGTCTTTTTTCGATGGACCAATGCTGCATACCAGCCGCAAGGAGACTAGTGAAGTTTGAAAGATGTTCGCATCACTGTCAGCACTGCTCACAAATTTCAGCTTAAATTGTTACTGTTGTGAACCGTTTCGCACCCATTTCGATATAAGTTGCAACGCAGATTTCTCTTCCTCTGTGATTCTCTCTAGTACTTCGTCCTAGTATTTACACAGTCTTGAAGCTGTTGTAGGTTAATTTCAGCTATTGTTTCGGTTACTGTAACACACTCTTCAGGAGGGCAACATTCCTTTTCTGCTTTTTGCAGTAGCGAATAGCGTGGATAAAAGTTCTGGCTACATGATGAAAGAGTATTGTATTGCTTTCTTGTCAAATCTGTTCATATGCGGTGGTAAATACGTCACGAAAAGTGTGACAAAATACTAAGCAAGTATGATATACTGGATTAAATTGAATTGCTTCTTGCTCATTCACCCCCGGACAATATATTCACAGATTCATCCATACCTTTCTCTTGAAACGCATGGTTGACGAAGACAGCAAAGAAACTCTCGTCTTCCCAACGCATCATCAGAGAAGCCACGTGGAATTTGGTGAACGTTTAGTGCGAGGAGACAATGTTGAAGGTCCAAGCTACTTTTACTATTTGGTGAAAGTATTTTGGGGACAGACCTTCAGCAGTCGGGCAGCTTGGCGTCTTGTGTGTATAATTTTCGGGTAACGCCTGGGGTAAGAGGGCCGACATTCTGGGGAGAATCTTGTTGAACATCTGTATCTCATTGAGAAAATAGCTGGACTGCTTTATTGAGCCAGTATTTTAACTGTTCTAAGACACAAGCTTGTTGATGAGTGACTGCGTATGATAAGATGTGTTACCTTGGCGTGTATACTTCACTGTCGGCTTCCTCCATGGAGGTCTTCATTCATCTCATGTACGTCTAGGTCAGACAGGACCACGATGTTGTTGGCCTTCTCAGCTTGCCTCTTTATCGCTTACGTTGTCTCTACTGTTATCTCTCTAGGCAATACCTTAATTGGTTACATACTGTCAAACATATATAACAGTGTGTTCAATACCATTGTTATTTCGTTAATAAAGCGTATAATATATTGTTTTTACTAAATAAATGCCAATATTTCAACCTTCTTCTTCTACTGGAAATCGAGAACAAGGCAGTTTTGGATAGCAAGTTTCGCCAACGATTTCAAACAAAAATTTGCATCAGTGAAGCATCCTTGTAACATAACGTTTCCCACTGTAACTGGAAGACAAATATTATATAATTGTTTCAATCGCATTTACATGAAACGCGTAGCAGCGCTAAATGCTTGCTTATAGAGTTAAATAAAACAGTTGTATAGTGTTTACTATCCATAGCAATTTTTGCGGTATGTCGATTTTAAATAAGAAAAATTTACTTTTCAGAAGGAGGATTTGTTAATTAATTTTAAAAATATTCAAATAACTAAAATTAAACTGAATAACTGTTTGTAATTTAAAAAAAAATTCGAAATTTCAATGCTGTAAGGGAAGAATAAATAAACACATGTAAGAGTACGCTTCCTAACTTATACGTACTGTCATTTTGCATCGTATACATTAAAATGTCTTTAATGATTGTTGCATAAAACTTTGACGAAAATAATTCATATTTTTTAAGTAATTTTATAAGCAAATATTTATTTTCAGGAACGTTATGTCATAAGTTAAAGGCGCGAGTCCAATTTTTACATATTGCGAAACTAATGACAATTAATATAAGAATAGCAGTAAATTAGGTACATCAAAAATATATTAATACTAACAGTCCCCCGTGACTTTGCTCGCGAGTATTATTCATAACTGATAATATTTACTTTAATTGATAATACCTCATTGTATACAAGATTGGTACTTCAGTCATCAAGTGTTCGAATGTCCAAGCTGCAAGTTGTGCTAACTCTGCAGCAGGATATGTAGCTATAGCGGTCCATGCGAAAAGCAGTCTTAAGTTTGTCCCTGCCACTAACAGCGACTTCGCCTGGGCCTTATTTATAGCCCTGCCTATTTGACGTTGTGGGGTAGTTGTAGACTCTTAAATGTTAGATGTTTATCGAATGAAAAACGTCTGAATTATCCTGTGCACAAACATTGGTGACGACGCCATCAGTTACATATTTTCAAAATATACACTTGAAGTTTAATGCTATTAGAAAATTTCGGTGGGAAAATGTTTCGCGGAAATGTATTTGGTGCCCCAACCTTGGAATAAGTGAGATAATATATTACGTGAGCTGATGTTGTCGAGGGACCTAAGTGTAAATTGAGCTGCATAATAAATTTTACCCATTTGAAACGACTACATGCAAATTGCACTAATTCAATCTGCTTTGCAGTTTTTGTGTGTCAGAACTGAACGTTAGCACGCAACTTTTAACGGAATTCGAGCCCAGAACCTCCCGGAATGTAGACCTGAGCTACAAACAACTGCGTCACGTAACGTCGAAATAATTCACGAAAATAAATGTATATAAAAAATTAATTTTTCGTGTCCTATGTTCATAGAGATTGTAGAATACCACGTCTCGATATATGTGAACTCCTGTACAATTTTTTTCTCGCTGCTCGTACTTGCTTTTCGTATCGTCTGCCTTGAAAGTTCATAAATTTAATTTTATTATTAATTATCAAGGTACCTCATACAGTAAAACAACTTACATATATTTTTTTAACACTTTGGAAGCATCACTCTGACGCGAACAACGCCTTAATATCTCTACTGGTTAAATATATATCATGGGTCCATGGAAAACAAATTTTGCGCTTTATCACCCTTTAAGGTGTCGAATTTCGAAAAAAAAGTAATTTCACATCTTAGACATTTGTATAAATATCCAATTGAAGTGCAAATCACGGGTAGCCCGTTCAGTCGAATCAAAATCGAACATATATTATTGAAAAACACATAGGCATATGACCCCTGCGCAGTACTGAGAGTTCAAATTTCTGAAAATATAAACCATTTTGCGATTATTTTTGTAATCATCATCCTGAAACCAAAATTAACAGTATGTCTCGAGCTAAGACAATTTATAGTTCACTGTTGTTGAGTACGCCAGCTATTAAATGCCTTCATCACATATTTAATCCAGCGTTGTTGATTACATTACATAATTTCACGCGGGCAAAGCCGCAGCCGGCCAGCTAGTTTTATGTATAGAGATGAACAAACAAAGCAATGGAGATTTTGCTTATACCAACAAAGTTTAACTGCTATATAATAGAAACATTGTGTAATCTCATTTAATGTATATACGTTTCTTTTTTATAGATACACTAACAGCGAGGCCAAAAAACTAATCTTAGAATAAAATTACGTTTATACAATTCTTCATAAGACAAGCCGTTCATATCTTTTTTAAATTGATTATTTAATTATATGAGGGACAAACAAAATAGTCATACACTGACAGTGTGGTCATACGTACGTCGAATTTAATACAGTTTACAATTTCTTAGTTTTCTTCTGTTGTCCTTCATCTTTCATTAAAGATTTACTTATCGTCACGAAAACATCCTGCATGCAGTGCGGAATGATTCAGGTTGTTGGAGAGTATGCCATAAGATTGTCCCAACGATGGCGCATACTTTGTGTTGGTTACATAATACTTGGCACACAATACAGCGACCTTTCCTTGGTGTTAGCTGTGTGTAGTTGTCCTCACATATACCGTAGTTCCAACCACAAGCTCACTGTGATAGCTGAGTACCACGCTTTCCTTCGACATTACATTTCTCATTGGCGTGTTGTGAGCAGTTGCAAGGTAAGATGGTATTTGCTCAGTACTGTACAGTCTCGATACACGCAGCAGGAATCAGTAGCACCACGTGAGCATGTGTGTAGTTTGTAACACTAAATGCTTAATTGTATACGCTATTAATGATAAAGTAATTCGATTTGAGGCTTTTATACTCAAGGTGCTCCTGAACTACATGTACCAACGCTCAGACGTAATTCCTTATAATAAATAAATAAATAAATATATATATATATAGTCTATATATATCATTATACGAACAATATCGTAACTCAAATCGTTGTTATATACCCTTGAAAATCAGCATTTAAAGTCGTTTTAACAGAAAAAAGAAAAAAATACCTATAACCTATTGAATATTAACATAAACTTCTGTGACTGTACTACATTGCTGGTTTAATGTATTATAGACTTTTCTTTTTGCGTAGGAAATCACCTCACAGCGATTGTACCTGTCGTTCATTGTATTTTTGCGCTACTTGTAAATATGTACATGAAAGTGGTAGGTACCAGAGGCGCGTGGTGAACTGTTGCAAGGCAAGCTGGTGTTTGCTCACAGCTGTACAGTTTATGTGTACGCAACAGGAACCAGTAACCACAGTGCAACCATGTTTAATTGAACGTAATGTGGACACTAGCGGGATACGATGTATACGTGTTGTATTGTGACGTCCGCTGCATAACTACGTCTTAGAGGCAAGCGATTATATGAGGAAATAGGTACACACAATTAACCTTGCAAAATTACCTTACATAAATTTTTGTAAGCTTAACTTAATGACTTGTTAACGTATACGTTACTAATTATTTACGAAAATTCTGTTGTGACTGTTGCGTATTTAAGGAAATGCTCTTTAGTTTCTACTCTTTAAACAAAAATTATTATTATTTTTTAAGCTTAAATGGGAGCAAATATCAAAAATCTGTCTGGTAGATTTGTTTAAAAGTTTTTTTTGCCTTAAGGCTAACTTTTTCAAAGCAATAAATTATACAGATTTGACTAAATTGTCAATTAATCATTATTTAGTTAATTGCATAATTAGCTAAAACCACAGTATATATTGCCTTGAAAAATCAGCCAACATAGAGAAGACGATTTTAAACAAAATTACCAAACAGATTTTTTATAAATGCTATCGTTTAGGCGTAAAAAATTAATATCCCTAACAATACCTTAAGCTTGGTTCTTACTGATACACATACAATTTCGTTGACAGAAACCTACACATAAAGTAACATTTTCTTTGCGTATACAGTAAGAAAAAACTAATCTTATCCTATGGTTTTAAAGTCAATTTCAATTAAATTTATTCTACAGCTATATAATAACTGAAGATATCTTGCTCAAACTTAAGAAGATTAAAATTTATTTGTATTCATAACTGTCGATTAGACAAATAACGAAGCAACGAAAAATATCTCACGTAGTATCAGTTGATCGAATGATTTTGAACGAGCCATTACTGATTAATGTCCTGTATCCTTAATTCCGATGGCGATCTGGTATTCGTTTGAATACACTTAAACTTTCTCATTATTTCCGGCATTGCAGTCATTATGGTATCTGAATGGCAAGACACAGTAGCTGATTCGTTATAGTTCTGTTCAAACGACAAAATATTAACTAGTTTATTTTATGTTGTTATATTTTGATAGGCCTACATATTGCAAGAAAAATGGGATTTCATTGCGATACGTTCTTTTTTTTTTTTTCGAGTGATATTTATTCAGATTAATTTTCAGTGTTACCGTAAGCGGAAGTGATTTTGGGCACCTGGGTGATTCTTGGGACAATTTAATATTATATTTATTTTCCATAATTGTTAAATGAGAGCAAATAGCAATTAAATGTCGTGGGGCTATTTATTATTCGTAGTTTATCGTAAGTGAATTTCTTTATAAAGGGCTACCATATGTTCGAAAAATAATTTATCTAATGTCACAAAATCACCCCACGTATCCAACGATACCATTGCTTACATCACTTCAAAATATCTCAATATTATTTAACAATGTACAGAAAGAGATGTTCAATTAAGTTAATCTTGTGTCCTGGATTATCGAAAGAAAATACGTATAAGTTAGTTAACTGTTTCTGTATACGTTTCGACAAATATATTACTAATATTGTTGTTTATTTTATTTTACAGTTAGCAACTCTAAACAAATGTTGTTAAGTAAGTTCACTAAGAATAGTTGCTACAAATACTTTAAATATCCATAAAAGGATTAAAAATAACTATAGAAAAAAATGTACCCACGCATTTAAAGACAACACTTGATATCAAAATTTTGGTAGACAGGCCTTACTTACGTACGATACTAACTTTTAACTCAATGATTAATAAATTAAATGGAAGCCATATAACTAGCTACTAAGTTTAAAAAGAGAATCACAGCAACCTGGAACCACTATAATTAGTTAAGCTACATAAATTCTATGCATTCTGTCACGTGAAACGAGTTATTTCTTAAAATTTGCCTCCGTTACATAAACTTACGTTTTGTTTACTTTTACTCTCATTTAAACAGCTCTGAATTGATCATAACAGCGCGTATATTATGAAGTACTGTAGGTCTTACATCTGAATATAAATACCTCTTATATAGAACTGCGATGTATTATTAGCTGCCACGTCCGATCCGCGTGATGTGTGTAACTCCTTATCTGCAGTCCTAACTTCAATAAATGTTATCTCTGAGGTCTATCATGCCTCTTATATACTTGCTGCTAGCGTTATCTCGAGAGAATGACTGACTGCAATAAAATGCAACCGCTATCACATGACTAAGATGTTTTCACGAGGAATGGAAGTTTTTCAATTCGCGCATCGAAAAAAAAAAAAAAAAAAAAAAAAAAAAAAACTTTGCAAGTCACTTCACGGCTGAAAAACCTAAGAGTTGTATTGTTCGTGCACATTAATTAGCAAAGGAGATAATAGTGCGAATCAAAATAAGGACCTAGTGCTTCACTGTTCATACAAGCAAAGCCCAGAACTGGCGAGCAGTGTTTCCGTCCAACCGTTGAAATTATTGGTCATTAGGAATTGTTCATGTCACTTCATTGTTGGGAAGCCAACACTTAAAGTAATTTTTATAAATTCTGCAAGGAACTTCATTGTGTCTTTTAAAATGTTTGTAAATATACACGGATATCCTGTATCATGGTGTTTATCCGTAAAAATTCATAGAAAAATGTTATAGTCAACTTAAATCACGGGTTTGTAGGTATTGATATACATATGTTAAATAAAATGTGTGGCCTCTGGTACACATTGTCCTGAAATAAAATCAGAGTTAAAATAAATAGAATTTAAATGATAATAAAAATGTTAAATTAAATATCTAAAATAGAAACAACTATGTAGAAAGAATTCTGAGTTGGTGCAGTGGCAAAGAATGCTGTTAACTATCCAAAGAATGAATGTTCGATTACATGTGCATACTCTAATGTCTTTACTAAATAATTACACGTAACGTTATTTGTTTAAGTGTAATTTTCGAAATATGTTAATGTTTATGATCAGTCTAAAACAAATAATTCGATAGTCATTGTATTTCATGGCGAGTACAAATATAAGGTAATGCGCGTAGTAGCGATAGAAACACGTACTTCATATTTTTAGGCACTATTCCTTGCAGTTTTACAAAGAATTTCCTTGGCAATTGGGTTTACAAATATTTGCCTTCTAAAAGTTTAATATATTTTCTTAGAGTGTACGGAAAAGTTATTCGTAGCATATTCATATCAGTATGAGTAGTAGATATTGAGACATAAGTGTGCGAAATATCATTTTTATGCATTCCTAAGCGCTAGGTCTTTTGAAAGAACCCAACAATTATCTTCGTAATAGTGTCTTATATATTATGCATTACCTAGCGAGGTGGCGTAATGGTAACACGTCGGAGTAACATTCGGGAGGACCCTGGTTCGATCCCATTCTCAGGCAATCATGATTCCGGTTTTTCCCGAAATCGCTCCAGGTGAATGCTGGGACGGTTCCACAACAAATGTCATGGCTGACTCTTCTCCCAGTTACTGACATTGTACCAAAGATGTGTGTCGCCGCCTCTAATGACCTAGCTGTTGACGAGACGTTAAGCCCTCTTACCTTACTTTATTCAATGCAGTAGGAACAAACAACATACTTTAAAAAAAAATTGATATATATTTCTCACACACTTCAAATCTGCATTTTTATTTTTATCTTTATTTATATATTTTGTTTGTTTTATGTTACACATTGACCATATTCGTATTTCGATATATATTTCAATGACGTTGCAAAATTCCCTTGCAATGAAAATGACTAAGTTTATTTCTAGACTCCTAGCTGTCTTGGTACAAATAATGTTTGCATCTTCAAAATTAAGGATTAGTTAACAAGACAAGTCAAGGAAATAATGTTTCAGCGTTCTTACAATTTTTTGAAATAAAGGAAGTAACACAGATGTTAGTGCGTCGCTTTTCATCCGTTTAAAATAGTGCTTGTTGTAGCCACAACTTTCCATGAAAATATAAACAATTTCTAACAAAATAAACTATCATATCCCAGTTTTTCTATTATCTTATACGGTCATTTCACGCAAGTTTCCAACAGCATTACTTGAAAGCAGCTAGTAGTATATTCCAACATGAAATTAACACTCATTCGATGCGCAAGATAGCACTGAAAATAAATTAAACTACGAAACGAATGTCAATATACACTACCGCCTTCTATCTGAAACGGTGGCAATGTGTTAAATAAAATAATTCTTAACATTATAGTCTATATAACCGTGTACATCATTATTCAGGAAAGCAACTCCCTTTCACAAACATTTCTGTTTTTACATGCTCATTAAATAAAACATTTGTTGTCATGTTTGGTTTTATTAATATTTGAGAGAAGCATGATGTGTTCTGAAACACATTTGAGTAAATAAGTTTCACAAAAATGTCTTACCTGAAGAAAAAAGTTTTCCTGTGACATAGACTAAAAATCTCTAAACAACACATTAGAAGTAATTTTCTGGGAAATTCCAAATATAGTAGTTAAATGAGCGCTTTTTTTTTAGAGCAAGACTGCGGACTCTGAAAGTTCGGTTTGCTACTTTTTAAATGTGAAAACTACGTACGCCATTATTCAACAGTTATAAGTCCTGAAATTTAATGTTAGTTATTAAGTGCATTCCTGAACATTTGTAGGTCACCAGAACATTTTGCAAGCTGACTTCACTGTGTGTAACTTTGGAAGACGGCCTACATTTTAAAGGACAATGTCATTGCACGCATCTTACTTCAGTTTAAAGACCTAACAGGCACAGTTAATATCACACAAGGCTTTCTTCAGCATTGTTGACATATATGTGTGTGTATGTAAGTACAGTCATGGACACAAAAATTGGTCCACTCAAATAATCAAAGTCCACTTCGGCAAGCATCGGCTGTGTGCAAGCGGGAGCCTGGCATCTAGGCAACCTGAAGAACAACGAATAGCGATGCGCTATAACTGCGCTGGGCACAGGTTGTGTTGTAGGATTGGAGCATCGCCCGTTCACACCTTCCTCAAGCGACCAGGCACTGTATATTGGCTGAACAAGTGCGGCGCACAAATCATTTAGTAAATGCAAAAGTGACACATGTGTATTTATATTACTCTGGACATTAAGATAGAAAAAATATTTGTAAAACACAGTATTGAAGTTACGAAAGTGCACAAATTTTCCAATAACCAGACAAAACCCGTTACCTATATTATATCAAAATATTAATATTCATTGCACGCGTATTCTCATTCTCATACTGCGAGCTGAAACTAACGTATAGTAACAACACGTTAATGTTTAACTGGCAGTCGCGGTGACGTTATCGTCTGACTTATTCGCTTAGATCATTACATATAGAACAATTGGCGAACATTAAAGTGACCCAGTGAGTTTTACCGGGATACTTCTATCCCTCTTTGGCAGTCCATCGCTGATCCATTGTGACTTAACTGCACATCTGTTAAGCACGAACAAACCGTGTAACGCCATCACTGTACTGATTATTTACAATAATAACCTTCAGAAGCAACCATAGAACAAGTATTTCAGACACTAAATATCTAACATCAAGCGGTAAACTTGATCCTGATTACAGAATATGGCTGTAAGTTGCTGGTCCATGTAGTCGCAAACGGTCACTTTCGCCCCGTTTGACAGAAACAGTTGTCATTCTCCCGTGCGAAACGACTGCACACGTGGTTCCGTCCATGGGTTCTAACATAGATTGTTACCATCAAAGCTCACTTAGTAGCCACGATTCACGTAAAATGAATGTTGTCACAGCATCGCTGTCAGAAGAACGTGACGCAAGGATAATATTTCCTCATATTTTCTTGTTCTGTAGGTAATACCTAACTAGGCAGTTCTGACTGACAAGTGATTAACGTATTGATTATTAACATATATTACGTAGTGCAAGCATATATAAAGTGTAAATTTGTTAAAACGTTTTATGCTGCTGTTCCCTACGTTACTGTGTGTAATCCCATATTTAACAACTGTCACCTGTAATGTTAAGACGCACATCTTGCTGAACATTGCTGTCTACTATGTAGCATAACGTTTCACAACGACGCGTTAGTGAACAAGTAAAATTTCAAACATTTATATTCCAATACTCAAATTGCGTAAACGTGAAAAGTTCTCACTCCGTAATACGAGCAATTAAACCAACGTTGACAAAATATTATTCTAAAATATCGCGATATTTAAAATATCTACAGCTTCTGCCGAAAGTTCAAGGACACCATTACATTAAACTAACAAAAGTTTCTGGTCTTGTAATTAATCCTGCATGACCTGATTATTAATGACATAGGATAACTGCTTCAGGCTATGTTCAGAGTTTAATTTGTAAAAAAATAATAAATAGGACAGTTTTTTAAAAGTTACCCTATTTTTCTTTTTTTTTTAATAATAATAAAATACTAGTATAATATTATGCTTATTGTGTAGAGTAAAAATAGAGAGTTATTCTGTGGTTATAATTTTATTTTTAGGGTTTTGTGTTTCCGCCCAAAAAATTATGATACATATAATCCATTGATATATTTTTTTACATCTCCGGAAATTCATTAAGGTGTAAAATAATTTATGTTATTAAAAAAAACGAAAAAAAAAACTTTTAAAGAAATTGTCCTATTTTCAGTTTTGTTTTTACAAATTGTACTCTGAATATAGCCTGAAACGGTTATCCATGCGAAATTAATAATCAGGTCCCGTAGGATTAATATTATAATGCCAAAAAGTTTTGTTAGTTAAACATAATGTTGTTCATAAACTTTTAGTAGTAGCTGTAATTGGTACCTAAATGTCATTTGTATGTTTTGTCATAACATGGATACTTGAGCAATAAGACCTAGTTAAACAAACTATTATTTTCTTGACATAGCCTGTGGCATACCATTGTTGCGTACAATGCTCTGAAACAGTGACGTAGGAACAGGGTGGTACAGGGGTACAATGTACCCTCCAAAATTTGATAGTGGGTTACAAAATATAATTTGTACCCCATACATATTAGTGCATATGCGTAAAAATATAAAATTCAAATATAGAAAAACACAATAGCAAGACGTATGTTTAGTCTAATTTTATATTTATACTGATTTTAACAAATACAATTTAACTACTAACAACTTAAAAGTTTGAGCATAAACGTTTCAGTAAATATTTGTGTTTTGAGCGTACTGAAAGTGTTGGATTTTTTTTGGTAACAAACCAGCCCTGCAGATGGCTTTTTTAAATATAAATAATTTAATTCTCTGTCCACAATATTGACCAAGATCTGAAAAGATTCGTCCCTCTTCCAAGGTTCAGTCTTCTCAGTGACAGTTAGGCTACTATCCACTACGCTAAGGTTAAATTCGCTTTCAAGTTCAGTGAACGGCTTATCTATACCATACAGTTCGGCAGCTAGGATGTTGTGTAGTTCTTTGTGTTGTAGACGTCCGAAATATGTTATAATGTATACCAGCTGCCCGGCCGCGACTTCGCTCACTGGTCTTTTAAAAATTATAAACAATATAGTAATCTGGGTTCGACTACACTGGCAGTCAACCGGATTTTCACATGTGATAATCGTGCCTGTACGATGCCACAGTTTGGTTACTTTTCTTATGGATCTCCAGTTTTCTCGGCCCTTCTGCCAGCTGCCACTAATACGTGCATGTATAATAGTATAGCAGTTCCCCGTCGCCGTTTTTTCACGGGGTGTGAACCCTAAACTTCCAACCACTATCCCAAACTATTACGTCAAGAAAGTTCGTCAGAACTGATAAAAAGCAAATGTGTTAAGATAGGCATGTGCCCAAAGCGGTACACGTATCAATAGCTTGACAAATAAACAACTTAAAAAAATTGTTTCTCCGTATTCATATCTGCTTTTCGATACTTCTGTATCATTTTACATCTTCCCGCCACTAAAACTGTCGAATTTCGAAAAATTATTTAGTCACTTATTAGTTATTTATACGTAAGTTTCATTCTTATTTAGAAATATCGCGATATCTTCACACGTCTAACAGATACAGTCGATTAAGGGGGTGGGTAGGGACTTCCTGCAGAATTTTCAATTATTAAATAATTTTAATGTTTGTACGTTATAGACACATATTGTGCATATATTTATAGTAATAAAAAGTTTCTAGAATTCATAGATTTTGTATCCAGGCAGATCTAGTCCAAATTTGCAAAAACCATTTTATAGAAGAGACGAAAACCATCTGACTTAGAAAAAATGAAATAATTACACACTGAAGAACCGTGTCACAAGTTACGTCAAGATATTCATAAAACCCCTTCAGTGATATTTTTTTGTTTCTTTAAACAATTGCTGAATTTGAAATAAAAAATTGCCAAAATTCTGTCATTCTTTTTTAGTACGGAAATGTAATTACCGGTTTTTATACATGTCTTGACGTAGCCCGATACACTGTTCTTCAGTATGAATTAATTCGTTTCTTTAAGTCAGTCGATTTTCCTTTTCTTGTATAATACCGTTTTATGCAACTGTCATTTTATATGCCACTATATAAAAACTGTGTAAGCAAGAAATTTTCATTACTATAAAAGTAATCACAAAATATACCTACAAAATAAATTATACCTCGTACAAAAACAAACATTATTAAAACAGTTCAAAGAATTTGGCTGTAACTCCCTCCTTAGTTAAAAAAAAAAAAAAAAACTATAATTTTTAATGTCCTTGGAGGTTGAATTTCAAAAAGTCCTGGAACTACTTTGTCGGGTTATTCATAGGCTTGATTTTGATACATCAGTCAGTTAGATTTCACAATAGGTTTAAAAGTTATGGGAAATTTATTTAAATTATATTTTACAACTTAGGCCCTCCTAGTTTTTAAATAAAAAAAAAACAGGTAATACGTAGAGATGATGGGTCATTGCGCGAAAACTTGACTGTTTGCTGGATTTCAACACACGTTCATGTTACCAGAAGATTACTTGCTTTAGCTTATACTTGGAGCTGTTACCCTAGTTGACTGAGCCAATAAGAATCCCGATATTGTAATATGTTATGCCTGTTATTCGTCTGCAGACAGCTACGTTATGTCAGAAGTATATCATCGAATCATATATGTTTCAAGAAACTACAATGGTTTCAAGGATATGTTGGCAAAAAGATTTCCGCGATGCATCATCATCACTAGATGCATTTTTGTAAACTTTATGCTGTTTTAAAAAGCACCTTGATATCTCAACTGATTTAAGCGCTATTGAGGATTCATGGAAAAACATATTTCACCAAATTTCACTGACTTACTATAGTTTCCAAATTTTGAAAAAGAAAAAACCTTAATTTGTGTCTACGGCTTAAGGAAAATCCCTTTCAAAATTTTACATATCTTGGTACAGAGGTTTGGACTGTGCGTTGATGTGTGTATGAATGTGTGAATGGGGCTCTTCATTTTATACAGAGAGATTATGTATGTAGTGTCAAAGTAAAATAGCACAAAATTAACAAGTAAACATTAAAATATTGTTTCATATGATACGCCATTGCGTCAAAAGAAAAAATTAAAAAAAAAGTATGGAGGTATATGGAAATTGTTATGGCGTTTCAAAGTATTCTTGTAGTCAGCAAAAAATTTTATGTAATGCAGGTATGAAATTTAAGAGGTATAGTAACGTGTCATTCGTTCGTTGGTTTGTCAAGGCTATCAAATAAGTTAACAATTCAGCAGAAGAATGAGTATGTGCAAAAAATATAATCTCAAAAATTTAATAAAACTTAAAATATTTAATGTTTGTATAACATAAGAAAAATTATAATATTGAAGCACGTGTAAAAGAATATCCAGAAAATCTTTTGCGAGCCTGAAACTCGTTAAATCATATCAATTCGCTACGCAAATAAAAAAAAAACTTAATTCAATATTATTTTGCTGGCTGCATCATATATAGAAGGCCGCGGTGGGTGAAGTGGCTACTGCTCGACAAACCTAAGTGTGTCTTTGGAAAATATGTGAACTACAGCCACCCCCCTCTCTGACATACCCCACTCTCCTTCTGTCCTTTGCCCCGCTACATCCTCCTTGCCAATAGCGAGCAAGTGGCATGGCCGTCGCGACCACTAACCTTGCGTCGCGACAAGCAGTGTGTACAGTCTCGTCAGCTGAAAAGTGACAACCTGTGTATAGTTAGCTGTTGTCCAGCGGGCCTAAGCTCGAACTGCACTCGTACACGATTTGTTAAATTTTCTGTCGAAACTCGCACGATTTTAAAAAACGGTAAGTTCGAACCATACAAGAGTCCTCGTATACGCCCAGACCGTGCGAGTTGGTACTCTCTCAGTAGGCCCCGTTCACCTTCGCAACTCGTATACGTCGAGTGTAATAATCAGACAATATAGCCGCCATTGCAAATGCCACCTCCTTGAAATAAAGCGAGTTTTACGGCACAAGTGGAATATAAGAATTACGTATCATCGCGAAACACAATAAAACAGCAGTACAAAATTACTGAGGCTGAAAACTACTAATTAATTATTACTAAATTAAACGTTTTTACAACTTACGTAATACTTAATAATAACCTCACTTGTAGCATGTGGTGTTATAGGCGAGCGGGTTTTTTTAAAATTTTTTTTTGATGCATTGGCGATGCGGAAGCTTCCGCATCATCACTGCACCAAACATTCCCCCTTGTAATGTTACTTAATTCGAGTGACCCCAGTACTTTTCGTGAGACAATTTGTTTAGTGACAACTTTTGAGACCCAAACGGATAAACACAAATTTACACCCAGCCAGACCCGGGAATCGATCCCAGAACCCCCCGCACCAAAGACGGCCGCTCAACCAACTGAGCCACGGGTTGTCGGCTATGTTCGACCGCTTGGCTCAGTGGTTAGCGCTCCTGGCTGCTGAGTCAGGGGTTCGGGTTCGATTCCCTGCCGGAGAGGTGACACATTTACAGTCACTTCCTCGGGCTCAGGACTAGGTGTTTGTGTTTGTCTTGTCTAGGTGCCAAACGTCAACATACAATTACGACAATTACGCAAAAACAAAGTGACTGGGGATTACATGAATTAGCCAACTTAAGGGGGAAGAAAATACAATAAAAAAAGAATAAATGAAACAAATAAGAAAGTGATCAGTACCACGGCGTCATTAATGAACTTTTTTTAGCTGCAGTGAGTTCAAAACTTGGTCAAAGCAAAGTAAATTTTTTTACATAGTTAGTTATATTCTTTTTGTCTTCTTAGTGATGAAAATTTGATTTAAACGAAAATTTACACGAAATATTAGCGTACGAGACTGTTAATTATTTAACTTTTGTTTAGTGCTCTGATGATTCGAGAAACAACTGTAGGTCTACACACTGTTGACGATTGTTAAATATTAATGCTACTACCATTAGGAGAAGTAGAATACGAATAAATATGCTATGATAAAGTAGAGAGCAAAAAAGCGTATTAGATTTAGAGCCTACAAGGTATACAGTTCAATCAATTTTTTTATTCCCTTAAATGTTGCGGAAGCTCTGCGTAGTATTTGCTCTTGTCTTTCTCCCAGTTATGTACTTACTGCCAGTTTGTGGTAAGCATAGTATTTTATGTTTCTGTTATTACTTATCGAAATTTATATAATAGACATTTTTGTGCGACAAGTATGCAATGTGTGCAAAACAGAAATAGTTGGAAATTTATTTCATCAAAAAACTTGGTAAATAACTGTAGGGTTTTCCCGCATACTTAACCAAACTGTGGTAGGGCCTACATATTTACAAACTGGAAAAAAATTGATAAATAGGAAAACCTTACAGATTATCGGATATAAAATAAAATAAAACGTACAACACCAATATTAATTTCAAGAAGATCTTTTACATTACTAATTTATTCATAAAGTTTCAACGAAACTAGTTCGGCTGAATACCGTTTTCAGCGTGTAGTTAGTGATGTGAAGTAAGTAATAGACTGTAAATATCTTATTTGAATGAACATCCATCCTTACAGTACGTCTTTAGAATGTGTTGTAAAGTTTACAAGTAGTGAAGAAAATTAGAAATATTCTGTTTCTACGGTCAGGAATTACTCTGTATAACTAAGATAGTTGAAGTATTTTATATAGCAAACCGAGTTTTCGTATGTAATAATACTAAACTTTATCGTGTCACTTACTTAACTTTAATAACATAAATTATGTGAAATACATTGAGACGCCCCTCGTCTATTTTCAAGGAAAATACATCGAGTTAGCTGAACGTTTGCTGTGCGCGGTGGGTAAAATGCACCTTACCTGGTGTTGACGACGAACTGAGCTGGTGTGTTCTCCGACGGACGGCAGGCAACTGAGCAGAGGAACGTATTGTTTGCTTGTCCACGTCATCGG
The DNA here is from genome assembly GCA_003012365.1 of Medauroidea extradentata. Lineage (NCBI taxonomy): Eukaryota > Metazoa > Arthropoda > Insecta > Phasmatodea > Phasmatidae > Medauroidea > Medauroidea extradentata. The sequence goes on along the minus strand of PNEQ01002084.1, from coordinate 184,485 downwards.
GGATGACGTCATCGAAGAGGTTTGAAGTCACGGACTTTGGAAACGCAAGTTGGCACTCATGTTGACTATTGTAGATAGCGCTGCAAGCGTATAGAGGGCGCGGACAGGACTGTTGAAATGACGTAATTGTGTCTGAACTGTGATTGGTTAGTATTTGTTATAAATAGCGGACTTTTGGACATGGAAAGGAGAATGGAGGAGGCTCTGGTTGAGAGACTCTCGGACTCGGACTCGAAGGCTATGATGGATTTAATTCAGAGAGAGGGAGAGGAGATTTTACATTGTCAGAATCGTTTTCCTGGGCGGAAATGTTGTTTGTGACACGTTTCAGGTAAGTAGTATCCAAAATTATTGTTACTGTTTTTTTTACTTGGAGGTTGGTCCACGTGTGACCATAGAGTCAATGTATGTATTAAATGTTAAATTCTGAGGCATGTATTTATAATGTAATTTCTGAGAAATATCATATGTTACGTTTTTGGTGGCCAAGTAAATTTTAAAGTCATTTTAGAGAACTGAGGCCAAGTAATTTGATTTTCTGTTTTATGTATGGCATTTGTAAAGCCATAGATTCATGATATATTGATATATTTTGTGTATGAGCGTTAATTGTTACAACGGAGTATAATATTTCTGATATATCTTTTTGTAATTGAAAGTAATTAGTAAATTTTGTTATTGTTTAAATTTGGTTATTTTCATATATATATATATTTTTTTTCTGGTTGCCTCAGGCAGATATTTCATGTTAAATCCAATAATTGTCTAGGTGGAGACAGTTTTGGTCGCGTTGTCTTGGTGATGTTTTGGGGATGGTGTCCCCTGATAATTACGAGGAGAGCGTTGCAACATCTAATAAGAGGAATAAACCCGGCAGCTAGAGCTGAGTCTCATTCCAATCGCTGAGATTCCAAGCAAAGAAAGTCGAACTGTCTTATAAATCGGTAAGCTATAAACCGCGTCAAATGATCAACATATTTAGTACTGGTAGTACAAGGAGAAGTAGCACTTTCTGGAATGGCGTCTTCAAGAAGCAGATAAGTTTGTCTTGAGGCACCAACATTTACTAGCTAACCTCGACGCGGACTTCTTCACTATCGGTCCATTCGCAGTTTAGTTAAACGAAACAATGGTGGCAAAAACCCCTTTCCTATAATTAGGATGGCGTCTTATAAAATAAAAAAAGTTATAAAATCGGCGATAGTCACATCCGGCTCGTTAGAAAATGTCACATTTACTCTCTATCTATGCCAGTGATACATTAGATTTCGCCAGTGAACAATAACCTTGACTAATAACTTTCAGCCCCACGATATAATAAATTATATAGATAATCTGTAACATACCGAAATACGTTTACAATAGAATCTAATAAAAAATTTGCTTTAATAAAGGGATGTGTAGTCTGCATTCTGATTAGTGTTTGCAACAATGATAATAGTAATGATACCGGGAAAATAAATATAATCTTATATAAGTAATAAATTCCATAAATTCGCAAAAATTGTCATCTCTACCTAAATGTTCCGTAATAAAATATTTTCTCTCATATGAATAATTAGTTTTAAATTAAAATAATATAACCTGTTGCGTAATGTCAACTAAGAAATGAATCAAATTCATAAAAAAATTCCCTATTACATACGAAATTCTTTTTGTCAACACTGGGATACAAAGCTGAAAAACGGTCGTATAATGGTTTCTTACATAGACAAAAACACGAAAATCTTTAGTGCAACAACTGTTTGCTTTTGGCTGGGTTGGTCATATGTATGACGTAATATTTTGTGTCTGAAAAAATGAGTGCCGCATAAAAAATGTAAAGACCCGTCGAAAACTTTTTACTAACCACTATGCATATTTTCTTACAATAAATTATTTAATGGGGTGATGACTGAGTGATCAGCGTATTGGTCTTTCTGTTACAGATTTCCTAATTTCAAATCCCTACAATGTTACATTTTTAAAAATAATTTTAAATATGTTATTTAAATTTATTGTCAAATTACGACGTTATGCTAAATTTCTACCTGTAAAAAGAGAAGTTTCGAAACATTATATTATACATTATATATTATAAATCGATTCCCAGGATAGTAAAAAAACGCTATTTTCCCCACAGCTGTACTTAACTTTCAGTATCTTGACTGTTGCAAAAATTAACCATAGTCATGTAAAAAAATTTTGTGCAGATTTACAAAAAAAAAAAAAAAAACAGTGACAAAAGGATACACATTCAACTTGCAACAAACCTTTCAATATTTTTTTATTACGTTCCGTCATTTCAGAATTAATTAAGTTGCGCCATTATTTCCTCCCGCAACATTCTGGCTACTCTTGCTGTCCAAGTGGTTGTCAGCTTACATTGGGCAGGTTTTACATTCTTACAGTGGAACGTGATATACGATATCTTACTGTAATTGGTAGCTATGCAATTATTGTAAAAATAAAACATAGAAGTAAATATAAAAAAGTAGCGTTGGTAACTAGAAATAATTTTATTTTTAAGAATCAATTTCTTTGTACTCGATAATGTTTTACATACTACGTCGGAAAAATTGTGTTGAATATTTTATTTTTTTTTATAATTACGTATTATCTATACACAAAAGTGTAAAAATATTTTACATTTTATTCCAAGTCATGGATCCACAAAAGGCAGAGAAATATGTGTATTAAATCGTTAATTACTTACCAAATCCAAAATAATTTTTATTTTGCCAGTTTTCATTTTATTCAATTCCACGATTTTTAAATTCTCCGCCACGCAAGTGTCAGAATATGAACTGGACTTGTGATTGGCGGCCTTTCGTCAAATCTCTTTAATTTCTTGCTTCATGGGTGCCAACCCGAATATACGATACACAATTCTACTCGAACGCTACTCCTTTCAAATAAGAAGGTGTATACGAGTGGCCGGTGTTGGAGCTTACAACCTTCGTCTCGCAGACGTTTTGCGCCGTACGAGACGATTCGCATACGAGTTCTACTCCCACAAACTCGAGCTTAGGCCCCCAGGTCGTGTCGTTTAGCACCTGTATCTACAAGCTATTTCACTGCACAGGCCTATTAGACCTACTACAGATGGTCGCTTACAATATGAATGAAATGTACGGGGAGGGCTCCAAGACATACCCCGCCACTGCCTTCACACGGCGACCTCGAAACACTAGCGCTCTTACCTCCTCTACCCGGGACTACACTTAGGTTTGTCAAGCAGTAGAGCACTCGACTCCCTACCAAGGTGATTAAGGTTCGATTCCTAGCGGGGTCGGTCCCCGGACTTTCGCATGTGAGAATCGTGCCGTATGATGCCACTGGTCGGCAGATTTTCTCGAGGATCTTCCGTTTCCCCCATCCTACATTTCGGCGCCGCTCCATACTCATATAACGTCATCCCTCACCAGCGCTAAAGACCTAGACGTTATTGCTGGCAAAACAATATCTTCACAAAGAAGAAATTACGTTCCAATAAGTAGCTGAATAGAACATACTGAAAGTTGTTGAAATTAAATAAATCACAAAGAAAGCATCGGCATTTAAAGTAAAACAATTTTTAATAAACATCACAGTGTTCTATGTGTGTTCAAGGGTGACTTTATAAATAAGGTTACGCTTTCTTCGGTGTCAAAAGTTAAAGTTTGCTACGGTTTTGATGGACGGATAACATTTTATGAGGCTGCTGATTGGCTGTAGATCACGTAATTAACGGATCCACAGACGAAAGGTGGATGACTAGCTTTAGCTTTATACGCCATTTAAGAAGGAGTATGCTGTTCATGTTTTTGTTTAATTCGATGTTGACTGTATACTATCTGCGCCACAAGTCTGAGATTACAAGGTGCGGAGGACCGGGAAGTGATACTATAAAATTCAAGAAAATATTTGTACTTTGAACGACTTGCTGGGAAGCAACAATTTAAGATTATCACATTACGACAAATAGCCCACGTAATACACGTAATCTCGTACTACCGAATAATAAGTGTTCAGTAACATTCATAGAAATATGAAATGTTTATGTATCACTCTAAAAAATAGTTTGTAATTTTACCAGACGTGCGTATAGGAGCGCTAAGAAAATAGGTATGGTAGAATAGTTTTCCAGACATCCATGGTAGCAATCCTAAACCTAATTATAAAACAGTCAAATGCATACTAAAGTTACCAGACTTGTATTGTAACAACTGTACAAGTTTGCATATTTACAAGACGGAAGTATGGTAGCTGTCCCATACTGCGTCTGGGATAATAACTTCCTATACATTTTAGGAAGTTTTTTACAGTGATATATTATCACGAAGGTAACCTTATAACATTATTTCCTTGATGGGTGAAAGCACGTTGTTTTATCATTAATATCATAGTGTTTTCGTGATGTACATCGTAAGAGTAAAGATTTCAAAACAATTAAAATTCACTCTTATTGGAATTTCTTGTAAGAAATTCTATTTACCTTACCTACTTTAATTTTTATGTCTCAGCAGTCTATTACACATATTCTTGATTATTACACGTAGCAATCATTGCAAACAGCACCAATACCGTTGTAGCAATTTGTATGCCGCAAGGGTTTTGTCAATATTTTTGGTTACGCATAGTTAATGAACTTATTCTTAAATGACAGTGTGCAGTGTTCTTGTTTTTCGTATAAATTAACACTTTTAGAGGGCTAGGCTCCTGATTTGTTAACTGTCACGTTGTAAAACTTCACTAAAATGTTTTTCTAAAAATTCGCTACCTAAGCAAGTTTAATATTCAGCATATCTAACTACGAAATATGCTAAAAGTGCACCATTTAACACCTTGAAATACCAAATTTTCTCTCCTTCCGCATTATTAGAGGGGTTTATTGTTCCAAGATGTAACCTCTCCCCCCCCCCTCCAGTTCTGAAATATTCCAACGCCACTGCTCTCAAAACATTTCAATATCGTTGTTGCCGAGTATTTCTACTGCCTTATAAACCTTTTGTTGCTTTATATACGCACTAGTTGCAAAATAAAGACGAGGGGCAGGCAACACTTTATTAGAATATGAAAGTAAACATTTGTAGAATTAATACAAATTAAACTGAAAGATAATAATATCGACTAATAATACACCGAAATCTGATATTTTTGTGGCACAACGTTGTGAAATGTAAAATTATTCTGATAATTTGTACCTTTGACATATGATAACTTTGTTTTTGCTAATATTGTAATGATGCTCAACTTTACTAGTGTTGCTGAATTTTACTAGAGGTATTTGATAGGTACTTGAAATCTTAAATGTTTAAAAAAAATAGTTAAATTATATATTTTAATTGGTTTAACGTGATATGAGTAAAAATTAGCAATAAATTCTAAAAAGCGCTGATGTCAACGAGTAAAGTGTGAACTGTGGGTGAAATTCCTCGTTGCTATAAACAGTCTAAAACGTGTGTTCAGTCTGGCAGACGGGGAGAAATGAACGTATCTTCGGAATAACTTCAAACAAGGACAAGAATACTAAAAATGATTTTAGAAGAGATCTGGATTGAGTTCATTTTCTATCACTGAGAACCCCAGCTAGAACTTCCGACGTGGGATATGCCCTTAACGAAGGGTCCTGGTATTGTTCAAGAAAATTCCAAGGAACGTACGCCATAAACTACAGGCTACAGAATTACGTCTGAAGTCACTATCACCAGAGAGCCTTTAATAATGTGTGACTAACTCATTTGGATATACTGTATATTATTATTGTGCATTTTTCACATCAGTACTGTGGTGTCAGTTTTATTGTGGCAAATGTTTAGTAACCAACCCTGAGATAATTGCTCTGAGTTAGTTAAACACCTTTTAGTAATTTAAAAATTTGTCAGAACCATGAAAATGCTCCCTTTTCCCCGGCGCTGGTGATTGTGAACTAACTAAGCATTTTAGTGAGTAAAATGTTGTTTTGGGTTATGTTTTATCACTTAATATCACTTCAAATTGTATATTAGTATAGACATTAATTACCCTAGCGAAGGGAAATAATCAAGTATTAAATTGTTCTGTGGCGTCTTTCATTAAAATGTTTAACTGCTCAAGCACCAAAATAGCAATAAAACTACGTTTTACAAAAGTAAGTAAAACAACACACACTCACTGATACATCTGTTCACATATTTTCATTAGTTGTGCTTAGCAAAACCAAGCTTAGTATCATCACAGAATATTTAGGAATACAGAAGTGAAATAGCCGGCAAGACAGCGAACTCAGTCACACACGCCAGCAAAATGGCTTCCCTGGCCAACAACATGGCGGAGACGCCTGCCGCCAATCAGCGTAAGGTGGCTGCCCTGCTAGCCGGCAGCCAGGCCAATAGGAAACACGCAGTAACATGCAGGAGCCAAACATACACGGGGCTAGCATCAACAGCCTTGGGCAACCAATAAGCGGTGAAGTTCGCCCTTATCAAACGAGCCGACACGTCATTTCATGTCTGTATTACTATTTAGTCTGTGGTATCATGATGGTTGTGTAATGCTTTACCCACTCCAGGTTGTAGGAAGTGCATGTAACAACGTCAATATTTCTATTCCTCATTATGTGTACAATTACTTATGACCATGAAATTTCATCCACGGTTATTCTCTACTAAAGGCGGCTAAGAACTTGTTAACCGAAATATCTTGTTGCGATTTGTGTCCTTTTTCCCCACAGCCTTGGCTTGCCGTTGTGTGACGCCTCGCGCTCATCAGTCGCCGGCGCGAAGGCCTGCCTGCCGAACATATCCGAAGCGGGACTTAGACAAATTTCCACCTTCACGAGTTGGCCCATTTTTTGTGTCCATGACTGTACGTACTGTATATTTTACACTTTAAGTGAGATTATTCCTGAATGACAAGATAAAATAAATCAGTGTTTGCTTGTATGCAATTAATTTATTTAATTGAAGCTTACCAAACTAGTTGTAATTATTCTTTTCCTCACGGAACCTCTTCTTACTTACATGTTAGGTAGTACTTGCTGGTCTTAGACCCAGTACAGACACAGTCTTGACGGATTGTTTGCTCTGCTCAGTCTACACAGTAACATCATACTGTACCCATTTGTACTAATTATTCCTAAGACACGAGATTTCCCCGCGACCATAATCCATCAACACACAGCAGTGCAGATAGAGGTGGCCTTGAAGTCAATGACTGTCCCTGTTTCTTGACGTAGGCTGCTCTATTCCGCACAGGTGTGAGAGAACAGACTGTAGGAACACATGTGATGTGCTCGGTTACCGAGCACCTCACAGCTGCAAGGTTGGTGCTGCATAAACAAATTGTCGCCTGGATGCTGGCTGTCGGCACGTTATTAGTCTTGCAAAATATACTGAGTTTTACGTGTTTTATTTCACGTCGACGAGCAGTTAGGTACTATGCACCGCATGTACTGGCTATTATCGTGTCGGGAGACCCACTACCGTCAGCTAAGGGTACTTCGAGTGTAAGAGTAACATTGACAGACTCTAAATACTTAATTTGGCGCCACTTGGTGAAGAAATAGACCTAACAAACTTTATCTTAATAGATCAATTCTAAAGGTTTAAATATTCTTAACTATAACTAATTATTTCTTCATAAAATAGACCAAAAAATATTTGTAGAGACATGAACTTTTCGCGAAAAGAATTTTGCCCCACTTTGTTCCAGTACCTTATGTGCACGTCTGCAGTTCTGCTTTATAGATATTGGCAGCGTGCCTTTGAACTGTGACGTTTCTCATTTGACTGTACCAATCACAATAAGGTTACTGTAACACCACACGTCTGTGATTTGCGTGTAAAACCCCACGACACACGAATGTCAAAACTTCCAATCTCTGACCGTGAAGCAAGTCTGCAGACGTGCACACAAGTCACTGATACAAAGTGAGGCAAATTTCTTTTCGCGAAAAGTTCATGTCTCTAAATATTTGTAATCGTGAACTTTACACCTGGGGGCCTATTAAATATCGCCACCTGCTATTTGCAAGAGCGAGTTAAACGCTTCTTCTATGGCATTACGTGAGTATATAATTCCAATGCAGTGCAACCAGACGCAACGCAGGTGCAAATTTTGCGATGTATCCGTAAAAGGCGATATTTATCCCCCCCCCCCAGGAGTACAATTTGCTTATTTGACGGTAGCCATTATGATCCGAGTTAGATTCCCAGCGGGGGCGATTCCCCCCGGTTTTTCGCATGTAAGAATCGTGGCGGACAATGCCACTGGTCGGTGGGTTTTCTCGGGGCTCTCGCCCTTCCTCTGACTTCTCATTCCGGCGCTTCTCTGTCCATATCATGCCATACTTCAGGGCATCCAGTCAGACTGTCCGACATCAGGATGTAATGCCCTGCCGTCGGATACTCTCTCCATGCGCAATTTATTGTATTCAACAACAAGTTATTTTATGGTTTTTTTACTTCTCGATTTGTACCCTAAATATTTTCTACTGAGTGGGGTGAAAGGTTAAAAAACGAAAAGTTATTTTACCTCAGTTGTGCTTTGAATTTGAAGGCGATATATAAAATGTATTGCAATAGTTCTAGTCGAGTTCAGACATAACACATAAGTTATGTTTTTCACCTACAGATAGAGACGGAAAAAAATTAGCGGGATCACTGATCTGTAGGCTATCTCCAAGAACATGTGTGTATTCAAGCAGACATTATCTGCTCACTGGCTGCTCGATGGGCGCAGTGATATGGGTCTGCATTTAGTTGCTTCTGTACTATTGGCTAAGCGACTTCCAGGAAGTGTCAAATAAGTAGAGGCACGAGTATTTCGCGTATTGACTGTAAGTCAGGTTGAACGCCAATAATCTGTATATCACTGTAACTTCCGTGGTTAGACGACGGCTGATTTGACACACCTTTGGAGGTTGCAAGCCAGTAGTAAATACTACAATAATTCGTGGGGCTACCCACTTGTACGGTTAGGAGACAGTGGATATTCGACTTTTGCCAGTGCGTGTATAGGACTGATAAGTCTAGACTGTTACCAGATTAAATAAGTCACGGGCCAATAGCGAAAGTGGCACGAATTTACACTTACTGGAATTCTAGCTCGGGGCAAAAAAAAAAACCGAATTATTCAGGTCTCTACCTATAGAAAGCGGTCTCCATCAGTTTACTTACATCAAATGACAGTCATTCCAATTATATAGCTTAAGATTTGTGTGGTAAATGGTAATGTTTGTAAATTGCCGTTCTAATCGAACAACGATATTTCATTGGAACCCATACTTTGAACACAGCACTAAAATTTTAGACTGTTAATATGTATTTTTTTAAACTCAGGTTTAAAAATTTAAGTATTTGAAGTATGTCTTACAGTTAACGTTATTTTTATTTAAATTTTCGTAACTAAGATTCTACGGAACTCATGGGTAACTAAGAAATGACAATTTTTTATTTTAAATGTGGAAGAATTTGGTTTTTGATCGAAATATAATTTGCTCAAATATAAATATCTTTAATGAATTTATCCGTAGATAAACTTATTTCAAAGAAGGTTAAGATACTCATGACCATGTAGTTGTAAGACAACCGAAATTAAGAAAAAAATAATTTCACACCAACTGTTTTTTTTTTTTTTTTTTTTTTTTTTTCGCTCTGTGCCAATGAAAGTGGTGAATCAAAATTTAATATGATCGACTTTTTCATTACCAGGCTGATTTAAATAAATCAAATAAATTTGGAAAAACGTCATGTTTTCATTGGATTTATCTTATCAGAGTTGCCAAAATATATGAAATAAAATGTATCCAAAAATTGTAGTTTTTATCAAAAAAAGTGCACCCGTTCTTAGAACAGACAATCTTTACCTCCCTAAAGCTAAATTAAATTATCTACAAAAATAAGATAATTACAGAAAAAATATAATTGCTATGAGGTACCTAATAACAGGACACGTATTACTCGGGGAAATATTTCTGAATTTTTTGTATGTAAATGAGGTCAATAAATATTAATAAATTAATACGACTAGAGCACAAAATTTACAATTTTTCTTCGTTATTGCATGATTCTCAATTCTAATAAACGCAAAACATTTAATGGAAAATATGTTATCTAATTTAAAGTCTAAAATTTCTGAAGTATATGGTGCAATTTCAAACTAGTCTATTTAATTTTCATACTTTCGATCAGCTTTAAGAAGCAGAAAATATGAAAAAATTGACATAACATAGCCATATTTGAAACTAATATCTTGTCAGATTCTAGGAGAAGGTTTCCAAAATAATAACGTAGCCTACTCTTTGCGTTTGATCGTAAAGTGAGTATATTACGATAAAAAGACCAAACAACTACGAGAGCCAATGTCATAACTTTATAATATATATTTGTTTTTCACCTAAGACAACTTAATGTCTTTCTCTAAGAAATTGTAAGAATCATTACGTCGTTAAAAAGAAATATGTTTGGTCTTCTTATTTTCTATATAATTTTATTTTGTCTAAATATAAAGATTGATTTTATAAGACTTGTTAAGTAAGAATCAGATACCAGTAGACAAAGTTTACCCGTGTCTTCACTTGCATTAAAAATTTCATGAAGGGCGAAATCAGGATTATTTTCCCTGTCAATGTGCAGAAAAAAAAGCGCAGTAAATGTATAATAAAAGCCATATAACATCTTGCTGTTGAACTCGTCGTGAAGCTGTGATAGAGAGATAATCTTATTCTGCGGTGCTCCCAGAGCCTGCAAAGTAGTCGTCAGTTCGGAGTGGTACTCCCTCAGAAGTGTGTCAGTGTGGTTTTCCCTCACATAATCACTGGTACTGCCGAATATGAACTGGTGCAAGTCCAGCACTGGAGAGTTGTAGCTGCAACACTGGAAGTCCACCAGCATGATCTCCTCCACCTCTCCACTGGTCTCCGAGTAACGGTACATCACATTGTGGGCGCCGAAGTCGTTATGATTAAGTACATTGAAAGCACTGTCATCTCTCTTCAGCACATGTTGGATGTCTTCATAGAGAGTTTGAGAACGCTGCCGAACAATGTCAGCCCAGCTGCGTCCTAACTCCGCCGAAGACTTCATTGCCTGGGTGATCGCTGTTATGAGCTTAGTAGTCACCTTCTTCCTAACTTCTTTCAAGCCCTTCTCTTGAGACGAGTGCTCATCAAAGACAGTGAACAAACTTTCGTTTTCCTGACGTATCATCACAGAAGCTGCGTGGAACCTGGCGAGCGCTCTGAGTGCGAGGAGACAATGTTTCAGGTCCAAACCATTTTTACGTTTTGGAGCCTTGAAGCCTTTCAGGGAGAGATCTTCTATAGCAATCAAGTAGCTGGGTGTCTTGCGTGTGTAATATACTCTTGCACTAAAGTCTGTGTGACTGTCTGGTTGGACCCGGGAGAGGAGGGCGGACATCCTGGGGAGAATCTCGTCGAACATCTGTATCTCTCTGATGAAAACACTGGATTGTTGAACAATGTCTCTATTTAAGCTGTTTTGCGGCACTAGCTTGACAAGAAGGGACGTTGAGTGAGGTGTTGTGTCATTTTGACTTGTATACTTGACTGTCACCCTACTTAGGCAGCTCCCTGCATGAAGATCTTCGTTCAGTTCTTTCACTTCTACGTCAGGCAGTGCTACAATGGTGTTGTCCTTCTCGGCCTCCCTCAGTATCTGCTGCACCAGCTCCACGGTTATCTCTGCAGTCGAGGTCATAGTAGAGTTGATACAGCTAACAAACAAAAATTGCTATTAGTATTAGTTCAGTTTTCGTAACAGCTCGTGGAAGGCATGCCTGTACTAAATGTACGATCACTTAAATAATAATAGCTACTAATTTTTAATCATTGTCGAAGAAACGGGACTGTTATGTTATACGAGTTTTGTCAAACAATTGGGCAATTATTTGCAAAAGGGACCCATTCTTGTGGCATAGTAGTTATCAATACTGTAGGTTTTTAATCGTTTACATAAGAAAGTCTTGAAGTTTTAATACCAATAGTAAGATTCAACAGATTTTTTAATGACTTCGTTTAACAGTAACATACCAGAATTTCTTTTAGTTCCATAACTGTAATTTTAACTATTTAGGGTGAGATGTTTTTATGACCTTGAACGAATTCTTAAGAGCCTATGAAGGTGAATTGATTACACTGGCTGAAATTTACTTTCTATATACATATTTGTGATGTGTAGGTTATTAAAATAAAAATAAGTTGCTTGCTATTTCCAGCATATTTAATATTATTATTACATACAAATGTATGAAACAAATCATTTTTTATAAAACAATATTAGCAACAAAATATAATGGCGAGGGATACTCATAATGTGCTTGGATCTCAAATGTACTTCTGCACAACACGCGGCACAAAGTTAGAAAAAGTAACTATAAAAAAATCAGTGCACTATATAAAACAAAATATATATGTTTAATCTGAAACATTAACTTCACCAGAACTTTTACCAAAAACAAATTCAATTTATTTACTACAAATTGTACAAATAATGCAGCCAAAGTTAATAGTTGTTGAATTTCTTGCACTGATGCATGAATTGCGAGTGGTGACTTAATAGTCATGTATTAATCAATGTGTTGATACATTGTGTCCTAGGACTGTAAGCCTACTCGCCGTAATTGTTCCTATGCGATGGTAAATACGTCACAAAAAGTGTGACAAAATATTAATCAAGTATGATATACTGAATTATTTTGAATTGCTTGTTACGCTTTCACCCCCGGACAATAATAATATGTAAAGACATTCACCTACGTTTGTATGCCAAATGACTGTCACAAAAATCATCCATTTTTTTTTTACTTGGTAATGACGCGCGCCGTCCCGGATTTTAATGATGAATAACTAGGTGGAATAGGAAGGAAGAAGAGGAAGATTATTGTAATTGAAATTTAACAGTTTTAGACGTTCTTCAGCAAATAAAATTGGCAAATATAGTAAAAGTTAATTCAAATATACGTAATTCATGCAGTCTAATATAACCATAAGTATAAATATTGGACACGGGTGTATAAATTGCTTTTATTTATTTTTGTAGAAATAATATTACTCATATTTTGCTTGTACAATCTTATAAACTTTAAGAGAAATATGACGCTTGTTTCGATTCAATGTGTTACGTTTAAGCATTATAATAAATCTGAAGACTATTAAGAAGACAATGGCTGAAGTAAGTCATATCAGCTATACACATATAACTGTATTAGCAATTTGTACTAGAATGTTTTGGGGAATATATTCGGGATAGTTTCCTCAGTCTGGAGTATGTAAAAATTTTCATGGTAGTAGCTATCATAACAAAAGATAATTAATATTATAGAAATTGCACCGTGAGTGCATGAGAGTGTGTTTTCGGACGGTGGCGCCCGGTGGTGAACATATTAATACGTCAAATATGTCAGACGATTTATCGATTAGGTTGTGTGTGCGATACTCGATTTCCTTAACATATTCTTTGATACCTCTCCTCCTGTACCCACCTCCTCCCTGCTTTTTGCTGGTTGTCTCTGGCCAAGGCAGTCGGGACCCATTGCGTCGGTCGTCCTGTTTCTTCATAACGCTGATCGGAGGTGGACGTCTTGAAACAACCATGTGAGTACGTGAGCTTCTCTTGGAATAATCTAACGGGGTTGTACCCCGTCTGTTAGATGGAGGCGGCCACTACCGTGTAAGAATTCGTAAAGTGTAAGTAAATTGTTTCAAAATTGTTCTTTAGGCCCCGCCATCATAATTTTGTTCGGTTGAGTTAGACGTAATTTTGAATTGATGTGATTTTGGTTTGCTGTGACTTTGATGTTTGAATTAGTGATTGCCCATATGACGCCTGTGCATAAAACGACGTTTTCAAGTCTTTGGTTGAGATGCGCGCCCCGGCGTATCCCTGTTTAAAATGTGTTAATCTCGCGAGATTTAATGTTGAAATTGGTTTAACTGAACTTAAGGTTAAGGGTTTCTTGTTTATGAGGAGCCCGCGCACGCTTAGGCGTCGGTATTATTGGCCTACGAATCTCTTGTGTTATTTTTACTGAGGTTTATGATATTGAATGCGCCCGCGGTCTAAGAGGAATAGGTCTTGACACTGCGTATGCTCTTCAGCAAGAGAAAGTGACTCCCTTGTTGCCGAGCGCTAGTCGTCATTTTGTTGGAGATTTGCCTTACTTACATCTGACGGCGTTACAATTATCGTAATTATATATATATATATATTTATGTTAATATGGTAAGCTGATAGATTAGATACATGTTTCGTATCCACAAATGCATTGGCATATGTGGATCTGTTTATATATGTCGTCTTTAAAAAATAGACTATGAACTATTGTTTTAGCAAACATATTCGGACAAAATCTATAATTTCCTACACTAAAAAAAAATTTAGAATCGTTGCAATGTGTGCCTGCATGTAAAAATTTAAAATACCAACTTTGATAGTTGAAAAAATAATGTTTTCCAATACAAATTTATGTTTAATTTTTTTCTTCTACGTAATTTACGCAATTCCGACAACTTTACAATTTAAGCAAAGCGAATTAAAAAACGAGACAAATCATCCACTAAATTACTACTAGCGTTGGGCGACAAAAAGGGAGTCACATTTCATTCCTCAGTGCCAAGACTTCTACCTTCATAGACCATGAATGCGCCTAAGGTATTGCGTCTCTAGGACTGACCGAATACAAAGTTGTATAGCTCGGCATGCAGTAAAGTAAATGCAGGCATGAGTATGCATGTGTCAATTTTCCCGAGGCATTATTATATTGCGTAAGTTCGCTTCCAGTGCTTTTAAAAAAATTAATGTGTAAAGAATATGTACGTTTGAATTTGTGTTGTTGTAAGTCGTAAGTGATTTGTGATTTTTAGCGTCGTGTTATGCGGTATCGTATGTGTCATGGGGCCCCTACTGTTAATTCGCTCGTCTATGTACATTTAATACGAAGCCCGAGTTTGAAAACACACACTACATTGTAACTATTGAATTATGCGATTTTGATATTTTCACTTTTCTAGCTATCCTTTGTATGTATGATCTAAGGCTCCAAACGTTGTGTATCTTTGATACTTGAATTTTTATATTGGGATGTTATCATGGAATTCAATGCTTCAAACGTCCATACTACTGTCTCAATTTGAAAATTAAATCACTATTGTTGAACTATTTTGATACTTGCAGTTTTATATTGGGAGTTTGCTAACATCGAACGTATGATTTAATGCTCCAAATTTCAATACTCTTGTCTCTATTTGAAAACTTAATAATAATTATTGTACTATTTTGATACTTGCATTATATTGGGAGATTGCTATTTCTTGAATGTGCGATTCAATTCCTCAAACGTCAATACTCTTGTCTCTACTTGAAAACTGTATCATAATCATTGTACATTTTGATACTTGCATTATTTTGGGAGCTTCCTATCCTTGAATGCATGATTTATTGTTCCAAACGTCAATATTATTATCTATTTGGAAACCAAACAATAATCATAGTGCAATTTTGATATTTTCATTTTCATATTTAGAGCTTGCTATTCTTCGAATGTATGATCTAACGCTCCAAGTGTCAGTACTATTGTCTTTATCTGAACATTGTTTAAATTAAATTCTAATTTATTAAACCTATTTATTTCATTAAATTAGTTTGTGCCTTGCTGTAAATATCTGCAGCACTACGGTACAGAATAACGAACCTTTTGCTTTGTGTGACCCTCAACCCAATCACAATTATGATGAAATGTATAGTTTCTTTAAAAACTCTGAGAAACATATACTTCCTGACCAAAGATATCTTATAAATATACAAACATAAACTGTACGTGTTCCTTGTCCTGATTTATGCTTTTGAAATCCGTAAGTATAGCTGAGAGCAATAAAGTTAATTTGAAAAATTTTACTGACTTCTACATTGTCTAATTGCAACGTAAAGATAAAAAAAAAATAACAAAAATAAGAGCGTTAGTGAACATTTACCTGTAAAAGGCTGACAGTGCGGATATATTCAAAATGGGCTCACAACGTGAAATAATACACAAACAATAACTCAACAGCATAACTAAAGAGCCTACTTTCTACATTGTTGCTGGATTTTTTAGCGTAAGTGAAGTATGTGAATCAATTTTCTAAAATTTTATCAAACGTAGTACAAACGTAGTAGTCAACTAAGTAAAGTAACATAGCTTAAATATTCTTTATTCAAGCTGTATTTAGAAATCTTCCAAGTTCAGAAGATTTTTTAAAAACGAAGTAAAATTATTTGGGGACGTGCACAGTGATTGTAATTACAACGTATCAGCAGCAAAAGCCATTAATTAGGATATTCCAGATATCACAATAAACCGGTCATGTAACCATTCATTCTCCTCGGCATCTTGTTACGAAGCCGAAGGAACTTTACTAAGAAAGCAATAATCAGTGTTACTATTAATATGCTAAGAAAACTAAAATATGTATATTTCGTCTTGTGGAGAGAGCAGGCGATGCTTCTCGATGGCAGCCTGACTCCTCACTCCCACCACACTTGTTCCCCCCGGAGCTGTCGGTGGAGAGGGGAGGAATTCCGCCTCTAGAAATTAAGATGCAGGTGTTAAATTATAATATTAAGTAGTTTATGTAAAGCTTTAGGATTAAGGAGTTTCGGGGATAATTTCTATCAAGTGTAATGGAAAATTAATGTGAAAATGAAATAAATGCGGCAATGACAAGAATTTACTTTCCTCGACGGACGAGGATATTTTGAAAAGCTGGCTCCTGATTGGCCCTAAGAAACCAAAGCCTGCTTGACATGTAGCGGGAGATTTGGCACCAAACAGGGGAAACACACACACACACATACACACACACACACACTCACTCACATATATATATATATATATATATATATATATATATATATATATATATATATATATATATATATATATATATGTTTATGTATATAAAATTATACGAACAATATTGTGACTCGAAACGTAGATATTTACCCTTAGAAATCAGCATTCAAAATGATTTAACAGAAAAAAAAGACATATGTAACCTGTTGGAGATAAACGTTAACTTCTGTAATTTTACTACCTTGTTCGTTTAATGTTTTATAAACTTTTATTTTGCATAGGAAATAAACCTCACAGCGATTGTACGTGCTGTTCAGGAATATCCTGTATGTATTCTTTCTTCATCGTATTTGTATATTTGGGCTACTTGTAAATACATACATGAAAGTGGTAGTTACCAGAGGCGCGTGGTGTACTGTTGCAAGGCGAGCTGGTGTTTGCTCACATCTGTACAGTTTATGTGTACGCATAAGGAACCAGTAACCACAGTGCAACCCTGTTTAATTGAACGTAATATGGACACTCGCGGGATACGATGTACACGTGTTGTATTGTGACGTCCGCTGCATAACTACATCTTAGAGGCAAGCGGTTATATGAGGAAATAAACATGTTTAGTTGAGAGCAAACACAACTTACCTGGCAAAATTATCTTACATAACATTTCATAAGCTCAACGTAATAACTTGTTAATGTATATGTTACTAGTTCTTTGTGTGAAAATTCTGCTGTGACTGTTGCGTATTTAATGCCAATTGCTCTTCAGTTTGTACTGTTTGTACAAAAAAATATATATATTTTTAAGATTAAACGTGAGCAAATATCAAAAATCTGTCTGACAGTTTTGTTTAAAAGTGTTTCTGCCGTGGCAGCTTTTTTTTTCAAAGCAAACAATTATACGGTTTTGGCTAAATGGTTAATTAACCATAGTTTCGTTGATTATATAATTAGCTAAACCACAGTATATACTGCCTTGAAAAAATCAGCCGACATATATAAGACGAATTTAAACAAAACTGCCGAACAGATTTGTGATATCTGCTTTCGTTTAGGCGTAAAAAAATAATATTGCTAAAAAAGTAGGAACAAGAGAGCATGGCCATAAATACAATTTCATCGACAAAAACCTACACAAAAGTAAAATTTTCTTTGCGTGCACGGTAGTGAGAGACTATTAATGTATTAGGTTTTTAAAATAAATTTCATTTAAATTTATTCTAAAGCTACATAATAACGTAAGATGAATTCCTCAAACATGTGAAGATGATAAATTATTTGTTTTCATAACTATCGATAAGACAAATAACGAAGCCATGAAAATCATCTCACGTAGTATCAACTGATAGAATGATTTTGAACGCACCATTACTTATTAACGTCCTGGTTCCTTAATTCAGATGGCGATCTGGTACTCGTTTGCATACTTAAACACTCTCATTATTTCCGTCATTGTGGTCACTAAGATATCTGAATGACACGATACAGTAGCTGCTTCGTTGTGACTCTGTTTAAACGACAAAATACTAACTAATCAACTTTATATTGTAATAATTTTAGGCCTATATCTTGCAAGAAAATTAGGATTTTATTGCGATACGTTTTTTTTCTAGTGATTTTTGTTTGGATTGATTTTAAGAGTTTCTATAAGCGGGAGTGATTTTGGTCACTTGGTTGAGCCTTGGGACACTTTAATATTATTTTTATTTGCATAGTTGTTAAATGTGAGAAAAGAGTAATTAAATATAGTGTGGATATTTATTATTCGGAATTTATCGCAAATGAATTTCTTTGTAATTGACTACCACATATTCGAAACATAATTTATCTAATGTCACAAAGTGACCCCACGTATTCATAGACACCACAGCTTACGGCACGTAAAAATATGTCAAAATTAATTAACAATGTACAGAAAGATACGTGCGATTAAGTTAATTTTATGTCCAGGTTTATCGAAACAAAATGCTTGTAAGCTAGTTTACTGTTTCTGTATACGGCTTGACTAACATTCAATTATTGTTGTAAATTATTTTCTTTTACAGTTAGCAAATCTAAACAAATGTTATAAAGTAAGCTCAGTAAGAACGCTTGCTACAAATACTTTAAGTATAAAATGGATAAAAGGCAAAATTATACAGAACGATCTAACCACGCATTAAAAGGCAAAACTTGATGTCAAATTTCTTGGTAGGTAGGCCTAACTTACATACAACACTAACTTTTAACTCAATGATTAATAAATTAAATATGAGCCAAATAAATATCTACTAAGTTTAAAAAGAAAATCCCAGCAACCTGGAACCACTATTATTAGCTTAGCTATGTAAATTCTATGCATTCTGTCACGTGAAACGTGTTATTTCTTAAAATTTGCCTCCGTTATCAGAACTTATGTTTTGTTTACTTTTACTCTGATTTTAACTGCTCTGAATAGAATATAACAGCGGGTAAATTACTAAGTACTGTAGGGCTTACTTCGTAAATAAATACCTTTGATATATAACTGTGATGTATAGCTGCCGCGTCTACTCTGAGTGCTGTGTGTAACACCTTATCTGAAGTCCGAACTTCAATACATATTATCTGAGGTCTATCACGCTACATATATACTTACTGCTAGCGATATCTCGAGAGAATGACTGACTGAAATAAATGCAAGCGTCACCAAACGACTAAAATATTTTCACGAGAAATGAAAGTTTTGCAGCGTGCGCGTCATAAAAAACCCTTTAACACTTTGCGAGTCACTGTAAGTTACGTTTACTGGTATCTTATCTGAAAAACCTTGAGTGACAGGTTCCTAAGCGAGGGAGATAATAGCGCGAATCAGAATAAGAACCTAGTGCTTCTCTGTTCAAAGCCCAGAGTGAGTGATTTTGGTCAACGCTTAACATCGAGGTCTTCAGCGCTGGTGAAGGGTGACATGAGGTATGGAGCAGCGCAGGAATGATATGGCGGGGGAAACGGGAGATCCCCGTGAAAAACCCGCCGACCAGTGGCATCGTCCCGCACGATTCCCACATGCGAAAATCTGGGGACCGACCCCGCTGGAAATCGAACCCGGATCGCTTTGGTGGGAGGCGAATAGTTTCACCATTTTTTTTATTTTATTTAATTAATTTTTTTTTTTTTTTTTTTTTTTTTTTTTTTTTTTTTTTTTTTTTTTTTTTTTTTTTTTTTTTTTTTTTTTTTTTTTTTTTTTTTTTTTTTTTTTTTTTTTTTTTTTTTTTTTTTTTTTTTTTTTT
>PNEQ01002084.1:153645-164349 GCA_003012365.1 Medauroidea extradentata | reverse complement strand
CATATTTCGAGTGACGCCAGTAATTTCCGTGAGACAATTGGTATGGTGACAAGGTTTGAGACCCAATGGACAAACACAAATTAACACCCAGCCTGACCTGGGAATCGAACCCAGAACCCCTCGCACGAAAGTCGGCCGCTCAACCAACTGAGCCACGGAGGGTCGGCAACCATTCAGCCACCACAGTCCCTATAATGCCCAGAGCTGGCGTGCAGTGTTTCCGTCCAACCGTTGAAACTATTGGACATTAGGGGTTGGTCATGTAAATTCATTGTTGGGAAATCAACACTTTAAATAATTTTTATTGATTAAGCAGGGAACTTCATTGTGTCTTAACAAACTTTTGTAAATGTATACGTATTTCCTGTATAAAAATGTTTATTTCTAAAAATACGTGGAAAAATTTTGTAGTCTAATTAAATCACGAGTTTCTAGATATTGTAACACACATGAAAAATATATGGAACATATTGTTCTGAAATAAAATAAAAGTTAGAATAAATATGATTGTAATAATAAAAATAAAGATGCAAAATTGAATATTTTGAGTTGGTGCAATTGGTAAAGTCTGCTGTTAACTACCCAAATAATGAAGGTTTTAATTCCTTGTGCATACTCTAATGTCTTAACTAATATAATTACATCTAACATAATTTGTTTAAAACTAATTTTCGAAATATGTTAATTTCTATGATCAGTCTAAAACAAATAATTCTATATTCATTGTTTTCCATTGCGAGTACAAATAAAAGGTAATGCGTTGTAGCGTTACAAACATATACTTCATATTTTTAGACAATATCCTTTGTAGTTTTACAAAGAATTTCCTTGACAGCTGCGTTTCCAATAATTTGCCTTCAAAAAGTACAATATTTTTTCTTAGAGTGTACGGAAAAGTTAGTCGTAGTAGTTTCATATCAATATGAGTTGTAGATATTGAGACGTAATGTGCGAAAAAAAAAATGCATACATAAGGGCGTTGGACCCGTAAAATTGCAATTTTTTTATATTTGTGCTGAACACTGTTCATCTTTTGCACATCAGATAACACGTCATTTCCCAAAATAAAAAAAATTAGGCCCCATAGTTTTTGCATAATCACTCATCAAAGTCACAAAATGGCCATTGCGGTGTAGCCAAAATAAAAAAAAAAGTAATTGACTAATAAATTCAAAACTACAGTAACTGATAGTCAGTGTATCAATGCATTTTACGACATGGTTGACAAAAGTTAGTTTTGAAAATTTTAGTAGTAACCAAAAGTCAAAGTTGTGCAAAAATTTACTCATTTTCATCAATTTTTAAAAAATACAAAAATGTATCGCTTTGCGTTCACAAAAGTGTCTTGATGTAGTTCACATCATTAAGAATTAATACTAATTATCTTGTTTCTACAAGTTAATTATTTTTATTATTTTGGCTACACCGTAACTGCCATTTTGCGACTTTGATAGGTGATTATGCTAAAACTATGGGACCTATTTTTTTTTTATTTGGGAAAATGACGTGTTATCTTATGTGTAAAAGTTGAACAGTGTTTGGCACAAATATAAAATTTCGAATTTTTACGGATTCAACGTCCTTAAGCGCTCGGTGTTTTGAAAGAACCCAACAATCCTCTTCGTAATAGTGCCTTATCCCTTACACAATACCTAGCGATGTAGCGCAACTGTAACACGTCGGAGTAACGTTCGGGAGGACAAGGGTTCGATCCCATTCTCAGGTAATCATGATTCCGGTTTTTTCCGAAATTTCTCCAGACGATTCCTCGTACGGTTCCACAACAAATGCCATGGCTGAGTCTTCTCCCAGTTCTTGTCATTGTACCATTGATGTGTCTCGCCGTCTCTAATGACCTCGCTGTTGACGAGACGTAAAATCAACTTACCTTACTTTATTTAATGCAGTAGGAACAAACAGCATACATTTAATAATAGTAGGTAAACTTCTCACACACGTGAAATCTACATTGTTTAACTTTTGTCTTACGTTACACATTGGTCATATTAGTGTGAGTGTATATATAGACACACACATAAGTTGTAAATATGTCGATAACAGAAGTCTGGCTTCCAGTTCTTCGTTTTCGTTTGCTCGTAGGTTTTACCTAGTCGTTTAGTGTTATTGTGGATTTTCAATGACGTAGCGAAATTCCCTTGCAGTGACAAAGGCTGAGTGTATTTCTAGACTCCTAGCAGTCTTAGTGCATAGCATGTGTGCATCTTTAATATTAAGACCTAGTTAACAAAAAAGTATAAAAAATTATGTTTAATCGTCCTTAATATTACTAAAATAAAGGAAGTAAGACAGGTATTAGTGCGTCGTTCTTCATCTGTTTAAAATAGTGACCGGTTTAAGCCCAAACGTTCCACGAAAACTTAGAAATTTACTATCAAAATGAAGTATCACATTTCAGATGTTCTATCTTTTTATACGGCCATTGCACGCATGTTTCCAACAGCATTACTTGAAATCAGCTAGTAGTATATTCCAACATGAAAGTAACACTCACTCAATGCACACGATAGTACTGTAATTGAATTAAATTACGAAACTAATGTCAATATACACTAGCGCCTTCTGTCTGAAACGGTGGCAGTGTGTTAAATAAAACTATTTTTAGCATTATAGTTGCGTCGAGCAAACATTTTACTGTACTTTACCAAATTAACTACATAGTTTACTGGGTTAGCAAAATCAGGTACATTGCTTTTGGGAATTTGTTCCGGTTACAAAACATTTTATTGGTTCATGTAAATATTTTTTTCCATCCTAATTCAGCCCGGATTAGTCATGGTGGGATATATTACACCATCACAGTACAGCGAGAAAAATGATAATTTACACACACACATATAGTAAAAATACTGAATAAAATATAGCAAAGCCTTAAAAACTGTTAAACCTTTAATTCACACAGTCTTAAGAATAGACATACAATTATTTGCAAACACTGGAAAATATTGAGGCTATTCTCTTTATATGTTAAGAAAACTTCATTGCTAGTTCTTACATTGTAATGTTATTCAGTAATATATTTTTGTGAACTGTAACACGATATCTTTTAAAATAATAATACGCTGAAGGAATATTTTATTATGAAATATACTAACAAGGAAAACACAAATTAACCATAGTAATTGTTTATGTAAAAGCCACTAATATTTCTTAAATTCCAAACGAATTCTTTCTTTAGGTTGAAGTCCAAGAGTATTAACTTTGAAACTCAGAGGAGGTTTGGGAGTTTCCGAACATGTGTTAACTTCATGAGATGTCAGTATATGCACCAGTGCAGTTTTCACTTGCATCAGAGCGAACCGCATTCCTAGAAAAAATTCAATACAGAAGACATGAATAATATCTAAACAAAACTTTAAAATTTTGTTATAAACAGAGCTTGGACTTTTCGAACAGCAGAGGACGCTGCAGATAGCAAAAAATATATTAATATCAAACATTTTATCAGAGAAAAAAAAAGTTAAAATAAAGCTCGCAATAAATTTGCGAGAATTTGTCAATAATATGGCGAAATGTAGAAGTTCTAATTTATTTATGTTTATGTGAGCTTTTTGCAAAACAGAATATTTTTATTGTTGTTACTTTACTTGCCAATAGCATATAAAATAGACAAATTGGTTTTAAAAACAGCGAATCCGGTTGTGAATACAAGCATTATTTTCGTAATAATAATAATGTACACCCTCTTTTAAACTGGTAAACATTCATTTCGACGCAAATTTCTCATCACATTTCCGTTAGCCACCGGACATTAAAAAATATTACAAATGACATAAATAAAGACTACACTAGCAAATACTTCACATACATTAGATTTTGATGGTGTCTAATTAATCCACTTATTCATCAAAAGTTAATGCTTTGCATTCAAATGAAATATATTTCATGTCACTATATTTTAAGGACGTAATTTTTGTGGCTCACCACACTAAGAAAACGTACTTATCAAATGCGTAATTATCATAGTTGTAAATAAAAATTTATTGAAGTTACTATTCCAATACTTTACAGTGTCTAATGGAGAAAACCACCTGAATTTCACGAAAATATTTAATAATTAAAGA
This sequence comes from Medauroidea extradentata, assembly GCA_003012365.1. Lineage (NCBI taxonomy): Eukaryota > Metazoa > Arthropoda > Insecta > Phasmatodea > Phasmatidae > Medauroidea > Medauroidea extradentata. The sequence goes on along the minus strand of PNEQ01002084.1, from coordinate 160,267 downwards.
CATGGAAAAATTCGCGGAGATTAAAATCCAATATATTTTACGCTCGTCTGACCTTCACTATTGGCTATCGATTCCGTAACTTCTAGCCAATTGTTTAAATTCTACGTCAGTGGTGCCAATGTCAGACAATAAGGTCAAACCGGTAAATACACACCGTATAAGCACCACGTATCAGTAAATTGATTGACCTCGTACAGGTTTTTTTTTAAAATCGCAATAAAGTTTATTTTTATACCAAATAATAACAAGGATTTTGCAGACGAGTTTGAAAATAGCTCATGTTTAATGCGCTGACTGGATAGTTTCATATATTTGGCGAATCACAGGGGTTTGATGTCGCAGTAACCTTATTCTGATTGGCTCAGTTAAAATCTGAGCGACTTCTAACGTAAAACTTGGCTGGACGTTAACTAAGAGAATCCTCCAATTGTACACAAAAGTTAATGAATTCATTTTTGCGCAAAAACCTTTTCTAAAAAATGTCATACTGATAAAGAATAAAAGAATACACCCTAAAGTTTTTTGTAATGATTTTCAATACAAATCCACAAGTGTTATCTTTGTAAAATGTTAGGAAACTTTGTATTAAACCACAATCACGGTTTTGTCGGAAATTATGTAGTTGTACACAGAACACATCCTCTGGTATAAATTTTTCTGGATAAAGGAGGCAGTCTCCTACATTTATTGATTTTGTGTTTGCTTGCTTATAACTCATTTTCATAACTGTGTTTAGAAATTCAGAACTAGTTGTGACCTAGAGCATTACATATTATTTAAAGCTAACGTGAGCCGACTGCTATCTATATTTACTTATGTGATACTGAAATCAGTAAATAATTAATATACCTCTTTACCTCTAACAACGTTTTCATAGATCAAAACAGTGAAAATATGCAAACCAGTATAACGTGAAAATAACTGTCGACACATTCTCTATTTTATACCATGCTTTCTTTTAAAATAGTTAACATAGTGATAATATTATGTAGAAATTTAATAAAAAAACATTTTAAGGAAACTTCCTCTTAAGGTGACGACACATATTAATTACAAAGCGCAAAGTTAAGGAAATAAATTAATTGATTTGTATATTAAATATATGAAATAAAAAACAGAATAGGCAGTTTAAAAAAAATAGAAAAAAAAAAGGGGGGGGGTAAAATGTCACCTAGTGCAAAGACGCGGATTCGAATTCTAGCAGGTTCACAATTTTTTTTACAAAATTATTATACGTAATAATTATTTGTTTATGTAATTTAACAAGAACTTAATTTTATAGTCAGAATTTTGTTTTTAATTTTGATTATTCTTATTGCAAGTATAAACGTTAGGTTATCCTTTTAATTTTACATACATAAAGTTGGTACTTTTTACAAGAAAACTTTTATAGATTTATCTTTTACTTGCTGTTTTTTAAGAATTTTCCTTACAAAAGTACAAAAAATAGAGTGTACATATGAAAAACTTTTTTTTACAACTTTTTTATTAGAAAGCATTGAAAGTCTTTAATACGATGTCAAACTCAGCTTTCACAATGGTCGCAAGGACTAAGAAAAGTACGAACATCACAAAATTATGTTGATGCAACAGCTAGTTTACGAATTAACGTACTAACAAGACGTAAAAATAAACGAACAGGTTCTATAGTACGGCTGCGTTTGCACAAAGCAATCCTTAATTACAGAACATTAGAAACATGCCCATACCTATACAGTTTCTTGGTCCTTCGCCGAATGGAAGATAAGCATACTGTGATCTCTTCAGCTTGTTTTCGGCACTGAATCTTTCAGGATCGTATTTCTGCGGGTCCGGGTAGATTTCAGGGTCGAAGTGGATGCCAGCCACACTTATCATAACTGTTGTATCTTTCTCTATTATTAATTCAGTTCCAGGCAGCTTGTAATCCGACCGACACTTCCGTTCTAGAAATCCCGTTGGTGGGTATTTGCGTAAAGACTCTGTAAAAAATTATTGTTAACAGTTTACTTGGTACATTTATTCTACATTATAGTTGTATGAGATATGTATGTCGGTAACATCCATATGTTAAGGAGATAAAACAGACGGTACAACATTTTAATGGTTCTTGTGCAAATCGTTTTTTCCATGCAACATACTTGTATAGCTACAAGATCTACTATACACATTCATTAATTTGATATTATGAACAAGGTTAACCCCCACTTCCCACACTAATAAAACCTTGCGTAGGCCAATGAGTGTACAGAATAACTGATAAGTTTTCTTTCTTTAAAGTGGGTGCAATTTTACCCTGAAAGTTAATATTGTTTACGTAATCTAGGAATAACTTGATAATAATATTGATTTAGACATATGATACATTATATATATCAAAGATAAGTCTGCTTGCAAAGTAATATGCTAATAACCAGTTTAATAATTTGGGGTGAAAATTTTCTGAGCTGTATTTTTTTTTTTAAAGATAAATAAAAATAGCCGCCGTTTTCAAAACATTACATATGGATGAACGAAATGCAAGCCATGTTTGCATGTAGTATGTGTATCAATTCTGAAAATAATTCTAAAATATGTATTACTACAGTAAAAATTTAAAAAATGGTCGTCATATTGTAAATATAAAGACAGGACGAACGAATTACACAAGAGTAAAGTAAGCTTTGTATATAGTATATGTGTACCAAGTTTGGTGAAGTTCTGAAAAATATTCCATAAGATAATAGATGCTGTGCTAAAAAATACGAAAAGAGGCCTCCATTTGTTAAATAATAACACAGGATGAACTAAAAACACAATATTCCACTCAGTATATTGTGTATGTGTACCAAATTTGGTGAAATTCTAACAAAATATTTCCTAAGTTATGTCATACAATGCTTAAAATATATAAGTGGCCACCATTTTGATAGTATGCACACAGGATTAACGAAATGTACGATACTCAAGCCATCTTTGTTGATAGTATATGTGTACCCTAGTAAGTTTGGTGAAATTCTAATAAATATTTCCTAAAATAGGTAATATTATGCTAGAAATATAAAATTGCAACAATTTTGAAAATATGAACACAGGATGAACGAACTATACAAAAGTCAAGACAACTTTGTATGTAGTATATGTGTGCAAAGTTTGATGAAATTCTAAAGTACGGTTCCTTAAATATATATCTTGATTGAAAAATGTTAAAATGGCCTCAATTTTGGAAAATATCAGCATGGTGTAAACGAAGTATATAAAAGCCAAGACAGATTACAAAGTACTATATGTGTAAAGAGTTTAATGAAATTCGAGCCACTGATATAAAAGTTTTTAGGGGGATACACACCCACAGACACGGACACACACACACACATACACACAGACAGAAAGGTGATACCATAAGCCTACTGTTTCCTTCGGAAAGTAGGCTAATAACACGGATAGAACCGTTAAACATGCAAGTAGGCGGCTGACTTAATTAAACGGAATAGTTAGTCTCACTCAAACTTACTTATTTTACCATTCTCAAGAATATAGTAACGCACTCGAACACCCTTTAATAGTGACGTTTTACGTTAGATAAGAACAAGAAATACATTTTGGAAGGAACATAAAATCGTGACTGACTAGGAAAAAATTCTCTCTTTCGCAGTAGGCACACTCAATAAAACTCAAGGGGAATCATTGAAAGAGAAGTATAGGTTAACTTCCAAGAATTCTCTTACAATGATTCTTCATGACAAAATAATGAAAATGTTCCATTATTATTTATATCGAGCAGTTTACCAAGAATATAACCTATGCTTTGTCAAAGAGAACATCTTGATATTGAATAAATATGGTGGCTCATAAACTGAAAATACGATAAAATAGTCTAACACTCCCCGGCCTTGTTACCGAGTTTTGCTGTGATTTCGAATATATATATATATATATATATATATATATATATATATATATAATTTTTTTTTTGCTACTTAATACTCGTATCAAAATTTCGCTCCACAGTTTTGACACTTATATGCTATAATTTGTAGCAGTATTTTTTTTGTAGAATTGTATTGACCGTTTTTTTTTTTTTTTTTTAGATTTCATCACCCAAAGTACCACGGTTTTTTTTTGTTGTGAAAATAAGCAAAAATAATGCAAAATATTTTTTTTTTTTTTTTGCTGACGAATGGTGCATTATTTTTAAAATACGCAACCACGGTATTGTGCAACGTGTGACTGCACACTGACTCAAATTTTTTCAAAGTTTTGGCTAAAAAAAAAAAATATTTGAGTTATTGGCACCAGTCTGAAAAAAAAAACTCGGGATCAAACACTCAACCGATTTTTCTGAGTACATTTTATGAATAAAATCACTTGCGTTTTCTTCTCGCATATCATAATTCCCAAGCAACACGTGCTAAGTCGACAAGGGGACATACCGCAACGTGAGGTCCCAGTTTAAGTGACTTCTAATTTTGTCAATAAGTGCAGGTGCGTGAATTACGCGTATTTATTGTAAACCAGACTGAACGCCAATAATATAGATATCATTTCCATTTATGTGATTTGATGACATCTGTTTTGATCGTATTTGACAACTACAGACAAATAACAGCATTATAATTCGTGGGGTTATCACGTGCTGCCGGTTTGTATATAAGAAGCCAATTGGATGACCAATTGTGACAAGTGTGTGTATAGGACTGAAAAGTCTAGGCTGCTGCATTAATTCACTCAGCTCTGTCAAAACTAAATTGATTTCCTATGTGCATTCCCACCACATCCAAACGCCCATTGCAGTGTACAAAATTTATACTTGGCCGGCCTTTAGTGAATAGGGTGCTGGTTTGTGTGTTCTGAAAATATCTGGAAGTTATTTTAATTATTTAGAAGCAGTCATTAGTAGAGCCAGTGTTTTTTGGTGAAAAGAATTCTGCAACATTTTGTTTCACTGGCTTATGTGGAAACCTGTTTCTCTGCTTCATGGTCGGTAATTGGAAGTTTTTAACTTTCGAAGCCCCGGTGTCCTACGCGCAAATCACGGACGTGTGGTGGGTGTCGTGGTAACATTGTTCTGGTTGATGCAGTCAAATGAGCCTAGCCTCTGCCCTACTATATTCTGCCAATAACCACGAACCAGAGTTGTAGGTGCGCACGTAAGGCATTGAAACAAGTTGTTGCAGAATACTTTTCACCAAAAACCACTGGCTCTAGTCATTAGTAGGGACAGGAAAATTCACGAATTCAGTGATCTACATGTTGGAATCAACAATCCTAATACATAGGACATTGGGTTTTAGCCTGCAGGTCATTGAATTCGCGAAACACATCTGAAAAAAATAATGTTTTTTTAAGGCTCAATCTAGAATTCAAAGAACTGCAAGGTCGTGTCGCTTTCGCACTTGACCATTGACCTATTTGATACATCCTGAAGGGAACGTAATGCCAATAATAAAGAAACAAATACATTCAGGCTCAATCTTGTGGACTCTCTATGTCTGAGAGCAGTCACTGAACAGCTGTAAGTAAGCTTGATAACACAAGTCTTGGAGCTTGGCTTACATGTCAGTGAATCCGCGTCTTTTTCTGGTCTCTGCCAATAATGTTCATCTCAGCGGTATAGCTAATTCTTTTTTTTTAATTCAAACACATCATTGATTAATATATTTGTAGAGTATGCTTACGTCCATGGTGAAAATTATCCAGGTAATTAATTTATAAACTTGAGTTTGTAAATGTTATGAATTTCTAATCATCTTTACTCATCAACAATGCAAGTACGAAACAAAATTAAGATAACTTTGCAGAAAGTTTGCTATTTTGTAAACATTGCACAGCAATACAAATTATGAAGTTAGGTAAATTTCACGAAGATGATCATATTCCAAATTTACAATACAAGGCTTGTAGTGACCACTGAGAAAACTTGTCTGACAAATGTCCAAAACATTCGTAGGTCACTGAGATCAGAGGTCGCCTAACTTTTGGAACCCAAGAATTTAGTTGGAGCTTTACAGTTTATTTTTATGAATTATCATGTCTATAACACACACACACACACACACACACACACACACACACACACACACACATATATATATATATATATATATATATATATATATATATATATATAGTGTGTCACGTCTTGTATTGTTGTGGAAATATACTGATACTTACAAACTGGAACAGAAGATTGCACTAGAGGACTGCAATTATTCGCAGCCATATTAAAGGCGCCCCTTAGCTGCGCGTGAGAGGCTAAAAAACGACGGAGCAGTAAGGTCGACCTTGAAGCGTGCATCAAATGCCGCATCGCCTCAACTATCTAAGCTCTGAAATAGCTTGCAAGGTTTCCGCCGAACGGTTTTTACTATGGGACACTAAGCGGTGACCATATAATTTTATTGGTGGAAAGTCTGCAACTAAGTTCAGTGCAGGTGGCAATCTGAGTTTCACATACATCCGGTTAGTATTGTTGCGTGCCATGTTCCTGGAGGCCAGTGGTCGGCGGCTGTTTCGTAACACCTTGAGGGCTGGCCGATGACTCAAAGCCCGGGTGGCTCATAGTGGAAAACCCGCCTAAACTACGTCATAGATACCTGTCCCAACTGCGTCTTAACCCTTCGAGGGCGGCGGACGTGACTACTAGCACATCCGAAACATGATG
>PNEQ01002084.1:131466-152645 GCA_003012365.1 Medauroidea extradentata | reverse complement strand
GGAGTAATTGTGTGCATAACTAATTGTGTTGTGAGAGTTCTAGTTGATTACTGTTTTGTGTATTTCGTAGCTTTGTGAGCTATTAAATCCAGTACTTAATTTAACTCTTTTATTTGTAATTATAGACCTCTATCCCAAAGAACTCATGGGAATTGCCCACATATAAAGTTTGTGCTCTCAAACTTGTAACAGTATATTTTGAAATACGGAAGTCTGAAAAGACCGTTTTTGGCCATGTTGGAGGGCTTAGAAACAGTTTTTAATAAGCGTAGTGTCTTAACAATTAGGTTCCGACCTTGTATGAAGTTTGTTTTCTTTTCGTGCGTTGCCACAATGGGCACACGGGGAATATTTTCATAGAAAAAACCTGCTTACGAACACACTGCAACACATTTGAAGCGTGGGGTAGGCGGCCGCCTTAAGGCTTGTTAAATTGACTGCAGGGCTAAAGTCCTGTCTGTTTGGTTGCAAGAACCAACCTGCCATCGTGCATACCAGGTCACAGTTTCAAATTATATTAACATTATAACAAGAAAATTATAGTTACAGCTCAGAAGATAAGTTAGCAACTTTCTCTTCCTGTAACCCGACACATTTCTTAAAATAATTGTAAAATAATATTGTGTGTTACATTATAATTAATTTAACCTACGCTCATTTAATTTTTTTAGTTTTTTCTAATTTTGTTGATGTGATATGAACCACTTATACTTTAACAAAAATACAAATCTGTGCCGGCACTATTAATGCACCACGAGTTACCCATAGATTACCAATATTACGTACAAATGATAAACCATCATTAGCATGAACAAATAGCAAAGTAATATGTACGCAACGCTTATATTCTGCTGTGTTTTCCATTTCAATAATACAGATTCAATAATAATTAAATAGGCTATCTACCCGAGCAATTTAAGGTTAATGTTCCGCATTGGGACAATATTTTTATGTCATTTTTAGATTTCTTTGCTGAGCCATAACATATATTGAACTGTTCTATTTGAAGTCATTGTTTTAATAAGGTTTCCTAATCCGGCCGATTGATTTATTTGAATAATGAGTAACACTTAACTTCCGCTAATATGTTTCAATCGAAAGAATTTATAGGGTAAACTGACTAAATATCGTGATATACCTTAATATCGTGATAAACCACTTAGTGGGCTTCACAGAACTGGTGAGAGTCTGTACACCAAGCTCGCTAGCTTACCAGTAGAGTGAAGGTATGTGTAGTATCTGCAGTAAGTGACCAGTGTACCAAATATATTATTACAATTTTAAATATTCACCATATTTCTGTTACTGACGTTGGAAGCGTTAATGCCACCAATTAGGGTTGGATTAATCTAAACAGCAAATTAAATATATAAGCCTAATTAAAACAATGCATACAATCCTAACAACTCCATATACGCCGTGACTATATTAATGTCTTAAAATGTCCACTGTAATACTTTCCCATAGTGCCGAAAACTGACCTCAAACTGCTCTGCTGAAAGAATTATTTAAACAATGGTGGTGCGTGAAATTAAACCTGAAAATCAAAAGCGTATAAAGCATTAGATACAAATTAACAAACCCACATGCACACACATACGTATAAAATTTTCTTACACTCTACTACAAACTAAACTGCTCAATAATGTTGTGTGTGGTAATATTATTAGTATTGGATAGGTTTCTGTAAAAATTCACGTAAGCAAAATATGTTGTTTTGAGATATTGAGGATTAAATATTTCGTAATAATATTCTAGTAATGCAAATAAATTAGGTTAGGAAACGCCAATAAGATACTCTTAAGGCTGCAATTAAGATGGTTTAGCCCAGAATATAGCAGACGCCATCAAGGTTTTTTGGCGGGACGCGTTATAATTACAAATAGCACGCGCACAGTAAAATTACACAGGATCGCCGCACAGAAATTTGGGCTATATCCTATAATCCTGTGCGCTATGCGCCGTGCGTAACCAATCAGAACACGGATACCACCAGAGTAAAAAAAAAAATTAAACACAGGTGAAAATGGAAACGAATTTGTCTAACCTTTGTAAAAATTCGTGCCGAAGTTAGTAGATTGATTTATTCGAAATGAAATTGTTTTCAAGGTTTATAACCGTTACTGCAATTTTTAGAGAATAAGATCACTAGATTTCATTTACCAGTGAGGCTTGATTTCGTTTTAACAACAATATCCGCTGTGTCTGTTCGTGTCCTGTTTCAATTGTGGTCTGCGGCTCTGTGCTGTGCGCGTGTTGTGTGTTAAGTCCATTGTAGCGGAGCCTTTGTTCTTATTTTAATGTAATTATTAACATTAATCCCTCGAAAAATAATGAACAAACTATCTGTAAATCCACAGATGTTGTTGCGGACGGCTGTGTAACTACAATTGAAATATAATACGCTTCTGATTATTATTACTATTATTGCAGTACCTCAACAAAATGTGAATGACTGTCATACTACACAATATGTCGGTTACATTTAAACGATTTCCCGAAAATACATTAACAAATGATATAAATTAGTCACATATACATTACAAAGCTGATTATTTTATTTACCTGAAACGACCATATCAAGATAGGGCATATCAACGATGGCGTCGTAAGACATTTCATTGCCATGTTTGCTGAGAACTGTTGTTATCACACTCCTTAGTTTCTTCTGTATGTCTGGGTTCTGCGCTAGCTCGTACAAGGTGAAAGTTAAGACTGTAGCTGGTCCTTCAAAGCCGGCAAGTAAAAATAAGAAAGCTTGTGCCACAATATCATCGTCTTCCAATTCTGTAATACGTATAGACAATAAGAACATCTGATTCCAACCTTTATAATTATCATTGCATGATAAACACAGAAAAGTGTTAAAAGATTATTTACTAAAACATGTAGCTTCCATATCAATAAACATTTTCAGGGTAAGTTTTTTGTACTAAATTGTTGTTTAATATCTTGGCATATGTTTGTATTACTAATTCTTAGTCTTGGATAACATGAACAGGTAGGTTTAAAACTTGATTTCGGAAATTTACTCTGAAAACACTTTGTATCTTTTGAAAAGAGTCTCAATCGAAGGAATTGAAGTTAAATATGTAAGAATACGTGCACTCGAGGTTGAGTTGCATTTAAATTTAACAAAATTATACTATTTGAGATATTAAGCATAGCCTAGCATTTCGTTTAAAAATCCATACAAAGGTTTCATTGGCAACGTAGACAGTACTTCAAGCAATCAGAAGAAAACACAGCGTTCGAGTAATATTGACTAAGTACCAGGCATTGTCAAGACACAGCTAACGCATTTGTGTGCTGTTGCATATCAGCATTTCAAATATCCAGAGTTAATTTAAGGCATAAATATTTGGCAAGATAATATAACTATCATCAGCTGACTCTGTCTCCAATGCTATTCGCCTGAAAAGACAGCCAAACATATTTTAACGACAAAATAATATTTTTGAGAAAAATACATTCTTACATATAATTAATGGATCCAATCCTTTGTGTTGTGCAATCTGAAATGCATCGGCTATTGTCATTGTGAAAAATCAGACGTGAAAAGTAGCGAGTTGCTAATGAATTTTGTGCCAGTTCATTAAATATACAAAGTTCCCTGTGATATACGCAATCAATGCGGAAGGTCTGAAGTTATAGAAGGTATTTAATGAATACTGTAATATATTCCTTAACAGATATTTTGTACATATTTCATCCATCGTTTCTCCTACGTAGAGGAATATACGTTCAAAATAATCGAATATAATTTGGCTTAATTTACTTGACTCAGCGACCTCTGCTTTTATGAACTTATCTAGCTAGATCACACTTACCAATTACAAACAACTGTATTTCTTTATTTCTGTTCTTACTTCAATACTATGTGTGTAGTATAATGCAAACTTGGGTTAAAAATTGAGTAAACTGTCATTGAATTAACAATTTAAATTGTAATTTCATTATATAGATATGAATGTGAATTTGTTATTATTCCTTAGCAAACTGAAAACTTTCCTATATATGAACATTTAAAATTATTATAAAGATTTCTTATTCGTTTTACTGTTGAAACATAAATATTAAAATTTATTGAAGGAATCTGTAATACATAGTTGTGAATGAAAGGAAATGTTTCATATACGTCTAGATACGTATTAAATGCACGTCACGATTAATTTAAAATTTTTAAATAATCTAGGTTATTACTTCTAACAATAACTATTTAAAGCGAATATATTTTCAAAACTACGTTTATCTCAAAAATTGTTCTGCAATAATGTGTCATTGCTTTATTTGTTAGTTAGCTGTAGAGATTTATATTTGTGAAGAATGTTATGATTGCAGCTCAACGTAGTCTGCTAAAGTATCCAACCTAAAAGTGGTCTTTTTTTCACGCTAACATACAAAACAGAACCTTTTGTGCTCGGGAACACTTGACTTACTCTTTTCGTTCGACAGTGTGTCGTTACGATTTCATTTTATTACACTTTCCTAATTTCGACATTATATAATTTATAAGAATGTTTAGGACATCAATTAACCGCAAGTTATTTAAAATGGCCAGAATCACATCATGCACTGGAGTCAGTAGTTTTTGGGCCATGTTATAGACGAGGTGAATTTCCATTGTCATATCAGTAGGGGCATGAACTTTCCGTGAATATAATTTTGCGCTAGCTTGTTCTAGTGCCTTACGTTGACATCTGCAGCTTTGCCTCATGGTTATTAGCAGAGTGTCTTTGTGAAGTGGTGGATCTTATTTGACCGTGCCAATCAGAACAAGGTTACTTCGACACTACAGGTCTGTGACTTGCCGGTAGAACCTCAAGACACGGGAGAGTTATAACACCCGCACTGACCCTGAAGCAGAAATGCAGCTGTCTACGCAAGGCGCTGAATCTTCGCCAAAATGTCAAATGTCATGGCCCTACGTATCACAAGAGACCCGGAAATTTTGGCGAATTCATTCAAGGTGATGCAAGATTTTGAACTTCTTTGTATACGAGAATCTTTCGTGATTTGGACTACTGTTACTGAAACTCTTCCTTTAGGACTTTGAACCAATAACAGACCTTCATTAAGACACCCAATGACTCCCGCGCTACCTATTCACTGCAGCAGGAGCCAATGAACACGTAGCTGAATACATAGAGTACACAGGCCTGTGGATTCCAGCCAGCTGGTCGTTGAACCCGCGAAATATCTGGGCCTCTACATATCACTAATGGGAAACTGAAGAAATACGTTACTCGGCATGTCACAGTCATATGGCAAGACATTTCATGTACTACTGACAATACAATTAACAACAATAGGTACCTCGTATTGTTTACACAGTTATAAAATATTTCATTACTTACGTATGTTATTGCTGATTTTCATGGCCACATTTTCCTGGTCAATTTCACGTATATCTTTGGTGTCTTCAATTCCTGACTGATTTTCATCTTTCAACTTCATTAGTAGTTCAACAAAATCTTTCCTGACCTCACCAGTCTTTTTTCTTTCTTCGACGACACTCCAGAACAACTTTCGGAAAAATTCGTTTACATTTTCTGCAAAAAATTTCAGTCTGAACATTTTCGTTAACGCTGGTGTAGTGAATGCCAAACTTGCAACTAGCTGCCTGCCCAAAGTCTCGAATACTGCAACGTTCTTGAATACAGACCAGAACTCACTATTGGGATCTGCCATAACATTCGCGTTTATTCCGAAAGCGCACGATGCAATGACATCTGCACCGTACCTGCCCATGCAGTCCCGGACGTCCACGACACCATCTGTTGACATTAATGTGAAAGGATATCATTAAAATTGATAGGTCTAAAGTAGCAATTTTTAATTATTTATTGGGGCTATCGTCTCGTAAAAAATAAATTTATTGTTATGTATTTAAGAATGTTTTGTTTGGATTTCATTGCACTATCAAAGTTTATGAATGAATTCACAAAATACTTTGCTAATACAGCTGTAAGTAAGTTTCACTGGTTGGTCAATGTAATAAATGAATAAATTATGTTATACATACAGGTACTTGTAAATAAATCACCCTAAGAGATGAGGAGTAACCACAAGTTACTTCTAAAAGGCCACGTAGTAATGCGCACACTCTCAAAAGCACAAGAAATATCGACAATTGTTACAACTCCGCGGATGAGTAGTAATGAACAATAATGAAGGAAATTTTTTTTTTCAGTCAACAGTTCACACATTGTTTTTACAATTGCTGACACCGTGTGATCTACGAACGACTCTTAAAATGGTGTAAGATGATCAACAACCGTTTTAATGCACAATTAACACTGTGAGCGAATGTTACCGATACGCAGGAAACCCCAAAGTAAATCCAAATAAGCCAAGATAGAAATCTTTAGCATTCGCTTTTGTCAACGTACGTAAAACATCCCTACAGTTCCGTAAAATAACGTGGTTGAAGTACGTAAATGAATATAATCCTATCCAGAAATATGACGCAACCAACATTTATAGAAACAACTACAGCAATATACAATCACGGAAAGAAATATTATCGTTGTATCCATAAAATTAAACACCAAAATCATAACCATAGCAATATAATGAGGGAAAGTCAGGCGTGTAATAAAACTGTCACATTGAACACCCCTAATTTTGTAGCTTTACTGTTGTGCTTGCGGTTCTTGTGTCACCTTATTGGATACGATCCAGTTTCGTTCTTTAATTATATTCAAATTTTTTTTTTACAATAGCTAAAACTGGCTTTCTCGGGTTGTATTCTGCGAATCAGTAACATTTAACTTTAATATCTTACATCAGTAAAATTTATCGGCAAATAATTGTGTGTGAATGAGAATTCAGAGTCTTAAACTGCTTAACTGTATGTACGACTAGCGGCAGCGAAGGTACACAAAGCTTTAACCAGAAATGTAATACAACATACCGGAAGATGCTTCCTTCTTCAGACATCTGGCCAATTGCTTCCCACACTCGTCCACTAAATAGAACATTTTCCTCATCTTTCCCGAGGTGAAGGTAGGTGTGAGTTTCATCCTTACAAACCTCCACTTCCTTCCCTTCAGAATTCCCAAACCCTTTGCCATGAGAGGATCGGCGTCCTCTTGAATTGACATGGTCCTGTCCAGGAAGACTTGGACGTCCTTCACAAGGACTGCCTTCACCAGGTCCAAGTCGCGGACGACGAACAGCGGGACGCCTAGGAAAGTAAGTCCGAAGTATGGTTCTCCCGCCATCTGGTCATACAACTTGTGCAGACCTGTGGAGAGGTTGTCTCGTAGCAACAATATACTGGGCAGACTGCCGATGAACGGCCACTGGCTGATGTAGCGCACTCCTCGCTTCTGCCAGTAGTTGAAGTTGCGTGTTGCAAGCCAGTACAGCACTGCCAAGATAACCGACACGAATATCGTGTCGATGAGCAAGGAGCTGAATATCACCGCCATGCTGCCGTCTCCTCTGCCGACACTGCGACTGTCTGCAGGTTACACTGGAACAAGGACACTCACATAATGGCAAAGTATGTACTTCCATAACTTTTAAAATACTGCAGTGATTTTATGTAACTAGCAATATTAATTTTACCATTTGTTCTTAAATACAGATATTGAAATAAAATGGAGGACTATAATGACTGTGTGCCATGTACTTCGTAGGTAAAATGGTTTCAAACACGGAGAAGTGTATTTGCCCGACATCAAAGGCAGTGGGCTGTGAAGTGTACGGAAGGACAGTCACAACCGACTTTCTACGGAATATGATAAAGAAAAAGCTATTAAATGTAAGTTCGTTTCTGGTTAAAAGCGTAAAGCAATAAATCCTTCATAGAAAATTTAAATGACTAACTTAAAGTTCATATGTTTTAATAAAGTGCCAAAATTACTCTCAATCCCTTGTGAAAACAAGATCAACTACTGAAATAAATTCGTATCTCTCATCCGAAAGGAGAATTGTTGAAAATTCAATAGAACTTAAGTTGCCGAGAACGGGTCAAGGTCGTGTGCTAGAATATGCCGTCACTGACTTACTAGTCTACAGGTACTGCGCATACGTGAATGGTCAAAAACATTTGTGAAATACCTTAATTTGATTTACTACCAAATCGAGAGTTGTCTGTGACGTGGTATGTGCAATGTGATGCAAGACACTGAAATTTTAGTTTATTTGAGGAATACCAAGAGTAGTTTACTTATAATGTTCCTCGAGTATAGACAGGTGGTCAACTCTGCACGTATTGCTCATTGGCATGCATATTACAATTCTGTGCTCTATGGGTATCGCAGTAACAACAAAAATGTCAACGTATGTGATGGGAGTATAACATGAAGCATTTTGGAATAATTTGTCAGTAAAGTGAATTTGTTTGATGTTGTTGAAACTATACAGGCAACGAGAAAGAAATGGCGGAAATCTGTTACCTACGTGGCACACTATAAATCAGAAGATATTTTTAAAAAAATCACTAATCAGTAGATCCACAATTTGTTGGCAAAAATATTTTTCAACATTTGGTTTCAGTGCATAATGTGCACATCTGCAGGTCGGATACATCGCCATTGATTGGACGATTTAACCTCACTTGCCTTGGTGAATTACATAGACGTATTGATTCACAATAATCTTAATCTGATTGTTGAAGTTAAATGAGGAATGTGTCTGAGCAGAGATACACTGCCAGCAACCACGAAGCAGAGATGGCTATGTGCACGCGAGACACTGTAACAAAGTGGGGCAAAGTCTTTTCGCGACAAAATCGTGGCCCTGCTAATCGTTGAACTCTAATATCAAAGCTTAGCTGGAAGGATTACTTTAAAGTTAATACTGGTGTCAAGTGCTAGTATGCTAAGTATTGTTTTCGTATAATTTATATCAATGAAGTACGCTTAGAAAAATTTTAATAAAGTGTAACACTGTGCACAGCCTCTATAACCTCAGAGTATACACATTATGCTGGTTTTCTTCTTGTTTCAGGTATCGTTGTAAAATACAATGACAAGCTTACGACACAGAACTGAAAACAGACGTATGCTTACTTTCACCAAACGCGAAGGAAAAACAGCTATGACATTCATTTGTGAGCACAATTTCTGCATCTAAGGAGAAGTAAATCAGCAGAAGAATATTTGAAGCCATAGTGAAAGGCATAATTTCTGTAGAACACTTTATGCTATCCTATCCAGTCAATATTGTGATGATTGTGAATTACAGATCGTACGAATACCATTGCATACATATATTAACAATTCACCGTCTTAATATCGTCCAAATTACTTAAGACCTCCATCAGTATATCATTGTGAGCTACAAATTTTACTTGAAAGTCTTCAACGAGGAATTTTCTCTTACCATTCATCGTCCTTAGTAAACATTTGCTCAAAACTTGAAATAATTTAATTAAATATGTAATGTACGTTTCTAACACAGGAAAATAATTATCCATCTTGATCGTTTTATTAAATTCTTTAGTAAAATTGATGTATACGTGAATTGGTAAAACCGAATAAAAATGTCGAATGTGTATGTACCATGCCTACTCAAGATAATTTTCTGTCATCGTCACCTGACTATGTATGTAGTTTATATTCACAATCTCAAATATGTTAGTGGTGTATTTTATTTTGTACTTTGAATGTGACGAAACCAAGAGTCGAAAGGAGGTGTGCATCTGGTGTGTTCTTCTGTCCTTCAATATTTGCTTGTGACCAACCGTACATAAGAAACTTAAGAAAACTTACACACTTCATATGGGCGCAAAAAAAAAAATATATATATATATTCGCACACTTACATCATTGCATTATGCTCATGTCTGAATAGGAACACTGTAAAAAAAACTTCCATTTTTTTGTCACATAATTATCCTAAACGCAGTATGGGACAGGCACCATGCTTTCGTTTTATAAATATGTGAACATTTACAGTTGTAACAATCCAGTTCTGGTAACTTTTGTATGCATTTGACTGTTTACTACAAATAAATAGGAGTGCTACCATACGTACATCCTTAGTGCTCCTATACGCACGTGTGGCAAATTTACAGACTATATTTTACTGTGAATGTTTAAAATGATAAATCTGTACTTTCTTTGAGAGTGCATGCCTTCTTCTCATGCGTCAGGAGTTTTACTATATATATATATATATATATATATCTCTGTGTGTGTGTGTGCGCGTGTGTGCCTGTATGTGCGCGTGCGTGTGTGACTTATAGAGAAAATTCCATAAACAAAACAACGTTGTATTTCTGAAGAAAAAAAAGTAGGTTATTGTGAAACTGTCCTTTTTTATGGAAGAATTTTGAGTTTGCCACTCCGTTTCTTATTGTTTACACTTTTACATAAGATATGCATTGTCCATCAAATTCATACAAAGATTTATCCTTAGTTACGGATATGTCAATTGCAAAAATATATATGTTTCATCTACATTTTCAAGTCTGGTTCTATCTTTTCCTGAAAATAAATAAAAATAATTGCAAATACATTTGTTACATATCAATCTTTATTAAATTGAATTACTTGTAATATTTCTTTGTTGGTAAAATGCCAAGTTACTTGTAATTCGTTTTTGTTATGGTTCTATACTATTATCTGTTCGAAAATGTTTTAAAACCCATGTCCAGAATCATAACTGCTAAAAATTAATAGAAAATATATAAGGGTAACGTTTTTATACACTTTGCACTGGAATGTCTGTGCTGGGACAGTCATAGATATTAGATACATCAAGAACTTGAAAACAGGCTAATGTCAAATGGCGACATCTTTCTGTAGTCAATTTCAAACGTTACACCTCATAACATATTATTTAAAAATTAACATTTAGTTACAAGTATTACTAATAAAACAACGCTTTTTTCTCAAGTGTATAGTTAATCAAACCAAAAATATACAGAACTGCAATTTAAAAGTGTTAACATTGAAACCTAAAGCAAAAATCTTATTATATGGGTTTTTGGTTACCAATACTTATAACGTGAATTATTTGTTGGGAATCCATCCTACCTACCAACTGGTGAAATGTACTAGATACTATTACATTTGTGACGTTCACATGTGAATTTTTTCATACAAAATATTTATTTTATTTTATTTTATTTTCGTCTTAATTTTACATGGCGAAATTAAAGCATGCGCCTTTTCTTACATTTAACCATGATAAAGAAGCTAACAAAATAAAGACACCCAGGAATCATAAACAAAATTACACAATAAAATAAGAAATAAAATTATACATGATCAACTATTGTAACAAGCCTTAAACCTACATTACATTATTATGGTTGCTATGAATTTTACACATAATTATATACTTACTGAATGTTTAAATGACAAATAATGGACTGTATATATATTTTTTCGCCAGCTTCATAGGCAATGTTCTTAGTGCTATTTTTACCATACAATTTAGGGTTTATAACTTATAATTAATCACAAGAATTTTCATTTAGTAGTTGCATAGAAAGTAAAAGTTTTCTTATCTGATTCTTGAATACTGTTGTCGATTTTATATTCCTTAGGTCGTCTGGCAACCCATTCCAGGTTTTTGATACGTAAACTGTGAATGATTGAGCATAGCTTTGAGTTTTATAAGCTGAAGTTGATATCATTTTCGAACAGGAGGCTCTTGTACCACGACCATGCTTGTTTTTACTAACTGAAAACGTTTGTGTAAATATTCAGGTTGGGTATAAGAAAGTGTTCTATGCAGCAATTCCAGGGAATTTAATTTTCACCTTTCCATTAAACGCAGCCAGTTCAGTTTTTGTAGTACGGTGTGACGCGATCTCGTCGCTTCAAATTGAAAATGTACCGAACGCAAGAGTTCTGAAGTACTTGTAACCTGGTCATCAAATTCTCATTTATATCCGTAAGTAAAATGTCGCAATAGTTGAAATGTGGAATGAGAAGTGATTGTACCAGCAACTTTTTTACATCTCCTGTGAGAAAACATTTCAGCTTTCTTAAAGCGTGTAAGGAGCCGTGAATTTTTTTTACATATATGAGTACACTGTATTGACCAGTTCAATGTCTCGTCCATGTAAACGCCGAGGTTTTTGACATGTCTGCTAAAAGGAATAATTGAGTCACGATCAACCTACTTGAGAAGTCTCATGGTGCCAATTAAGATAGCTTTGGATTTATTTGGGTTTATGTGCAAGCCGTTTTTTCTGCACCACGTACTTATCGAAGTAAGATGCTCATTTAAATATTCCATCGTTTCATTTAAATTGTTTACTTTTGATGACATGTAGATTTGAAGGTCATCTGCGTAAAGATGATATTTGCAGTGGGAAAGTGAGGTAATAATGTCGTTTATATAAAATGAAAACAGTAAAGGACTAAGCACTGATCCCTGAGGAACCCCGGTTTCAACAGCAGAACATTCCGATATCTGGTCACCAACCACAACACGTTGATATCTTCCACACAAATAGGATTCAACCTACCGTAAGGAATCGCGAGAAAAATTAAAGTATTTAGCTAAGTTTACGATAAGTATGTTATGATTAACCGTGTTAAAGGCCTTTGGAAAATCTAGAAATGCAAGCAGTGTTAACTGACGTTCATCTATGGCTAGACGAGTATTATCCATAACATTCAGTAGCGCTGTAGCAGTGACATGATATTTTCGAAATCCTGACTGATATTCTGTTAACAAGTTGTATTTGTTAATATGGGTATGTATTTGTTGAAATGTTATGAACTCCAACGCTTTAGACAATGAAGGTAGAATACTGACTGGTCTAAAATCGCTAACTTTCTTGGGCTGTAGCATCTTAGGTAACGGACGAATCTCTGCAGGTAAACGGATTGACTTAATGAAAAGTTAAATAAATCCTTCATTGTGTAAACGATAAATGATAATATTTTTTGTACTAATATAACAGGTATGTTATCTGTTCCTTCAGCTGATGATTTTGTATGCCTTATCAATTTATAAACATCACCTGCATTTATTTCTGCAAAACTAAATTTATTTTGACTGTTTTTAGATATTTCATTAAAAAATTTGATTGTTCGAGCTCCCGTGACTTTGTCAAGTGAGCTAGGTAGCATTAAGAACTCACTGTTGAGCTCCTCTGCACTGAAATCGCAATGTCCTATGTTCTGACGCATTTTACCCACGCCTATGCCTCGCAATTTCTTCCACAACTCTTTTGGTGAAGATCCAGAATTTTCGAAATTTAACGCGTAACTCATTTTAACTTTCCTAATGGCACTAGTGCATAAATTGCGCAGACGTTTATACTTTTGAAAAGTTGTTTCTGCTGACCACGAAATATTTTTTTGCCTCCCGTTTAAATCTATTGTAGAGGAAGTCACGGTTACGCATTAGCTGTTAAATGTGCGAGTTCATCCAAGGTGTCGGTGGCCTGGTCACTCGACGTGTAATTACTGAAGCATGTTTATCAAGTAACTGATTAATCATGTTGTTAAAAGTTGACAATTTTACGTCCAAAGTTTCTGTGTTATTTATCAAGTGCCATAGCATGGCTGCTGCGTCAGCTTTCAGTTGAGTTTCGTTAATTTGCTTAAAGTTACGGTATGTTACTAATTTCGGGATAAATTTAGGAACTCGCAATGAATAACATAAATATACCATATCATGATGTGATATTCCCGGCACTTCATACTGTCCGTGATCTATGACCTACCTTCTTATGATTTCCTATCCATATATGATCAATTAAAGTATTAGAATGTGCAGTATGATGTGTTGGCCCTAGTTCACATGCAGTTATATTATAAGAAGAAAATATATTCGTCAACTGAGTTGATTCATTTGAACTCTTATGTAAGTAAACATTTAAATCACCCATATTAATAACATGATCATAGTTAGGCACTTACAAGCTTAGCTCTGCTTCAAAGGCAGGAAACTCTCTTATATGTGGTGGGTTATACACAACGGGCAGTAGTAGCTTGTTCGCATAAATATTTGCTTCCATTATGATATATTCAGGTTTTCCAGAATAACAGCTGTTTGAACTGGCAATGAACTTATATTTTATATCATCGCGTATGAACATGCAAACTCTGCCGCTACCCTTCTTAGATTCGTTCCGTACAAGTGTATAACCCTTCATTTCAACTAGGCTTGAAGAAAGTGTAGGCTCATGTTTCGGACACAAGAATGGCATGTAGAGAATGAGGAGAAAACGTATTTTTAAACTCCGTAAAGTGGCTAGACAAGGTCAGAGCGTTCACGTGGGCGACCTTGAAGGCCCGAGGGTGTTTCGACAATAGCGACCCTAACTGTACCCGCTGTTGTGCCGGAGACACAGGGTCTAGGATTGTCAGGGATGTACAGTCTAATACATCGGGCAAGATTGCGCGTAGCTGGCTGGAAAGGGCTGAAATGGGGCTCGCTGACATTACATTTTGATCAGACACAGACATAATATACGGAGGGAAAAACTTTGCACGTGCAGAACGTTGCTGAAAATTCTTGTGTTAAAGATAATAGAAAGTGAAAACCATACAAATCGCAATATCAATGGCATTCTAAGGACTAAATCTATAGTCTAAGATCTAGAAAGAGGATGTTTATGTGACCTATTTGAAAAATTAAGGAAAATGAAAATTACATTGAATGAGCATTAAATATCTTAGATAAGAAACTAGAATTAGAATATAAGCAGACAAAGTAAACTAAACTACACAAGTAATGATAACAAAGTTTGATTGACCCGCGCCCCCTAAGAGAAGCCGCTTATTTAACATATCATAAATATATTACTTCCAGATTGCACAATACACATTTACTTTTCAGACAAACAGAGAAGTAGGCACAGCACTTAATACCTGCAGCCTACTTGTCTTTTGACAATTTTTTTTAAGTTGAAAACACTAGAGAAGAGAGAAAAAAAGAAAATAATGAACACTATGCAGGCAGAACTAAAATATTTAAACAAAAAACAACTTTTACGACGTACGAGAAGCCAGACTGTGTAGTTCATCCTTACTTGTAAATCTTATTTTCTGTCCAGGTCGCTTCACAAATATGACACCGTCAGTCTTCCATACATTTCCAATGCCAAACTTACCGATATAATCTTGTAGCAGCGACATCCTTGGTGAAGTCAAGTCTTCCCTAACTGTTATCCCTGTTGCTTTCAAGTGTTTCTTGTTGTAGAATACCTCACTCTGCTTAAGATAGCTGACAAATATTACGATTATCGGTCTCGTTCCGCCTTCTTACTTCGCGACTATTCCATGACTCCTGTCGATATCGGACAATTCCAGCGATACTACTATTTGTTTTGCTACTCGCAAAACCAACTCATCAGTTTTCTCTCCGACCTTCTCTTCAACCCCAAAAATTCTCAAATTCGCACGCCTCTGGTACTGCTCTAGGTCATCGCTTCTTTTTTTGCATTCGTTTTTCAATATATTCACCCGCTCTTAAAGTCTCTGGATCTCATTTTTATATTCAGCATACATGTTTGTGTTGAAATATATTGTCTCTTCTAAAGGAGCGACGACCTTCCTTGTCGCTATTTCGCACACCGAGTCTGCTAAACGTTTTACAATGTCACTGTCCGCGTGCAGCTTCTCTATACTGCCCGTATGCTGTCAGCTAGCTCCGCACTATGTCCACCCCTCACTCCAGGCTCGGCTGACGCTTCGATCATTGCCATAAGATTTCATTTTTACCACCGAACACGAAGAAAAATATCTCGCAACCACTTTCTTAACTGACAACTGTGTTAGTTATTGATACTTTAGAATCACTATTATGACAACACCTGCTAAACAACTATCTACTCGAGACACTTCTCCCGGAGCGCGGACGACTCAACACTTGTAGTCACCGGCTGCCATGTTGAAATAAGTTAAATGTCATGAATCTGACGTAAAATACGCTTATATCATCCGTTTTAAAAATGTTTATAATATCTTGAAACAAATTATCATCTATCGTTCCATATGCAGGCCTATGAGATGTATATTGGTCACGAATCAGTTGAGTTATTCCTTCATCCATTGCTATATTACAAAACGGTGACCGGACAATACTTTCTTTATGATATCTATATGTCTATCATATCTAGATACTTCAAAGTAATTTCTAAAAACTGTTTTGAAGTATTTTTTAAAATTAATCTCAGACACTTAATTTTAATGTGTTAAGATGACCCCTTGCAGATGCCGTAAGTGCCAAAATTTGATGAGTATGTTAAGTTGGTTTCAAGATATTACAATAATAAATGTAATTATTAGTGTAGTGTAACCGTCTCAAATAGCCTCTCTGTGGAAATAACTTACATTACTAATTTAAATACTCAACGCAATTATTTTTTTAAAAAATTATTTCAATATTGTGTATTATCTTTAGACACTACGTAAAAAGTTTATTTATAGTAATAATGCACTTTCAAAGTTGCGACCTAAATCAATAAGTGCTGTCAAAGATTAATCCTACTCAATCTATAGCTTACATGATAAACAGACAAACTATATGTAGCAACTTAAATTTGTACAATGTCTTCTAAAATTTACTTAACATTTAAGTTTATTCGCATGTTAGTTGTTTAATTAGCGTACGTACGTCAGTAAGTCCATTATAAAACAGGGATAGAACGGTAAAGTGCCAAAATATGTCATTTTCTAAAATGGTCCAATAGTTTTCAAAATACGACATAAAATTACATTTAATTTGGATATTGCTATCTTCTAAAAATTGCTATCGTTCTACACTAAACTGTATTAAAAGCAAACATGGATATCAAAGTAACAAAATATATATTTTTATTCCGTTATTTATTTCCTCAAATGTGACTTAACATGTATATGCATTTAAATTCAACTATCTTACAAAATTATGGAACGATAAAAAGTCCTGCAGAAATTAATGTGTGGACGATAAAACTGCAAAAGTATTCAGTTTTGTTCAAAACGGTCTGATACTAGACTAGAACTATGATACTATCTTCCAAGATTACAACTCTTTAAGAATATTCACTTTCACATTTAATGCCTAGTAGATTACATATCACAATATAAAATATGGTTTTAAACGGTCAAACAGTATCAGAGGTGTAATACAGCATTATCAATTTTCGTATGTCCGTCATTTAAAAAATAATTTATAGACATGGTGAAAAATTGTAACCATCATGTCGTTGCTACTGTACGAATTTCGTACAAATTGTGTTTGTTGGGTCAAAAATTTTAAGGGGAAGCAACATTTTCGCAGACACATACACATAAATATACACAGGCTCATCACAGGAAAGTGATCTCATAATACGTACCGCATTCGTACGGTTTACCTAAGTGGGATTGTAAACAGACATTTTAATTTGCATTTATCTCCGCTAGAAGCATTATTGAAGGCGTATCAATATTTTTGACATTTCATGCTCTAAATATTAGTCTACGTTACCTGTTTACATTGTTAGGTAATAAACCACTTCCATACTATCTGATATTTGTTGAGAGGTAACAAATAAATGTACGATAAAATGGGATTAACTTTTTAGCTAACGATGTTAATGACGTACCATACTTATATCTACAACTTGAAATGTTTAAAATACTGATACGACTTCAGGAATAATTGTAGCGGATAAATACAAGTAACTGAGTTTGGCCTTGCTACAACCACCTTAAGAGCATCCAAAAAGGAAAATACCGTATTTTTATGTTTGTATGAAACCGAGTTAGTTTTGTAGACGTAATTTTGGGGTGCGTTTTCCTCTTACAAAATGAAATTAGCTTTACCAGTTTTCTCGTAAGGACATTATAAAGTAAAAATTCGTATTTTTTTTATTCATACACTTCCCGAAAACTAATAAAAATAATGAAACGAAATAACTGGCAGTGAAACAAAGTGTTACGGGCTAGGGCTTTAAATACATAAAACACAAAACAAAATAATTTTGTTTAAAATAACATTTATGAATGCAACAATACATTTCCAAATTTCAGAAATTTTTTAAAATACGAAAAAATTTTATATTGAGATTTGTATACTTGAAGCCATATAAAATATTTAATTGTACTGTGTATTATTTCGTTTCATTATATTAATTAATTTTCGGGAGGTGTATGAAGTAAAAACACGCAAATTTTGACTTTTAAAATCCACTATGGGAAAACTGGCTGAGCTATTGTTCTGTAAGAGGAAAATAAACTCCAAGTTAACGTCTAAAAAACTAACACTACTTCTTACTAATACAAAATTAAGATTGATTTTCCCTCTGAAACACCATTAAAATAAAATCCACATTTACCAGCAAACTTCTGGTAGTATATTTGATAATTCAGTCCCTTAATGCTAATACAATATACTCTCTTAATTTTAATTTCTTTACTTAAATTCATATTCCGTATTCCATTCCTCATATCCTTACCGCGTTGTAACTGATACTTATCCGATTACGTTTAATAGTAAAGTAGTGCTTACCTTATTTAGATAAACTTCTTGAGATACAGGAGAACGTAACTTACCACAACGTGCGTTCGCAACTATATGGTGGTATGCTGTGTACAGTTCCTTATCGAGATTCAAGAGACCTTCACAAGAACAGCCGAAACGTTCATCCCGCTATCTAGAGGTCACAACTGATATCAACGACCCGTAAATACAAGCACAAACATATGATGGAGATGTTTGGCTGTAATATTTAAGTGTACATTAACCCGCGTGTCACAAATATTCCACTCATTTTACATCTAATCCTTCGTTTTTTTCGTATTAAGTTGAATGCTTACGCCTACATTAAACTGACCATTTTGTGTTAATGATATTTAAGAACCCTTAATTTTGGAAAAAACTAAATTTGCACCTGTTTGCTTCAATGCCTAGTTTGTACACACGCAACTCTGCTTCATGTTTATTGGCTACGTGTGTTTGTGCGGGGATCATTTGACTTCACAAATGTGAATAAGGTTACTGCGACACCAGAAGTCTGTGATTGACAGGTCAAACCCTCTAAACGTGTCAGAGTAGAAAGCTTCCTAACACTGGCCATGGTTATCACGGCGTAGACAAGCACAGTAATAATTTCCAAATTTGTAAATTTTTGTTTAAAGACAATGGTGAAATTTATTTTTAAAATAATGTGGCATTTATGTGTTTAAAAAAATGGTTTACAGAAGAATAAAAAAAATAATAAAAGCACACTATATTCCCGATACACAAGGCTTTACATCCGAAATTCCTGTTCATATAATGTTGGTTTTATTCCTGAGAGCATGAATGAGTAATTGTTGTTTTAGCTTCCCCTAGTTTATAAGGATTATAAGTCGGCTCTTTAACCCAATTTTACGTCCTGTGCATGTAGGACTGCAGAAATTGCACATCAGTAAACAAAAAATGAACAAAATATCATAAAATTTTTCTTCGTTTGTTATTTGAAGAACGCATTACATACTAATGAAACGAATTGTTTTGGATGAACACCTTAACAAGGTTCTAGATTTAATGATGCAACACTAAAACAAGTTGTGTTATAGCATGATGATTTAGTTGTGTAAGAGGATACTTGAGCAAATCTGAATAACAATTCCATTACAAGTAGAATGAAATCCCAAATTTGTGACCAACGTGACTCTGTATGTTTCATATTGTTCATTTACTTGTATTTTCCCGGCAAAAGGAATTGAGCTGAGAGAAGAAATGAGATTTCGTACTAATCACAATGTATGTTGGATAATTTAGACAGAACGTTTACGCTTACCTTACGACCATTTACACTATATAGCTGTGTCTTTGTGTCAGAGTAACAAATGCAATTAATACTTGTAATACTATATTTTTCTGAAAAATGAAACCGTTTTAGATAAAGAGTAACAGTAGTCCTTGTTATTTGATTTTAGTGGGTAGGTGCAATCGCGCAGTTAATAAAGATTTCGTTACGACCATTCGAACAATCACGATCAGGAACTTCGCAAGGCACTTATGATAAAAAAAAATGGAACCTGGTTTAGGTGATGAGGTGAGCGGGATAACATTGAATACACGAGAAACTTAAAATAGCAAAAACTAGTCGAGTAGATAAATAAATGTTTCATGTATACTCTAAGACACAATTTTGAGCATCGGTGTTCTGCAGGCTACGAATAAGTCCGAAAAAATACCGAAAACATATTTTTACCATCTTACAAAAGCCAAAGGTATTATATAAAGTATCATGCCACACCTTTACAATTTAGCACCACAGAATGAAATAAATTATTCTACATTTAAATTTCTACGTGCATTATTTATTTCCAGGAGAAAGATATTCTTGAATATTAAATACGAAAACAAAATTATTGTAGGTTGCCAGAATCCATATAGACATAAACACCGTGTTTACGGTGTGTGTGTGTATATATATATATATATATATATATATATATATATATATATATATATATATATATATATATAGGGTCGTGACGCATGACGGAGTTATACGCCCTCAAAAGTGAAAGTCGGAAATGTGTAATTGGACAATAATATATCAGTCATGTGCAATTAAGTAACAAAATTTCGTATACAGGCAACTGGTTTAGGGATACACAACAGCAAAAAATTAATGTTACAAAAAGAGCATACCTTTAAACTTTAACTAGGGGTGCGAATAAAATTTTACCAGGTTTATGGGGCATCATTAAGCATACAGCTAAGCAAGGTGATTAATGATATGCCAACTAGTTCGCATATTTCCGCCACGACTAGTTGTCTTTGTCGAGTATTAGGCATTGGCACTTTACGAAACAGTAACCAAAATAATATTGGCACTTGGTAGAAGTAACTTCTCTACCGTTCACTTGGCTACAAATGTACTAAAAGATAAGTCAGATTTTCCGTATACACGAACTGCAATACACGATAATGTTACCAGATGCCTACCTTCCAGCGAACCATAATACCACTTTCCAACTAAAACGTGATTTCTTAGGAAACGGTTCACATTAGCAGTTTTTCTCAGGTTAATCTTTTTAAAAATGTTTACATGCTTATTGCCTGCATGTCGTGCCCAGTCACTTTAAGACAAGGGTTACACAGTTCTAATCATAAAGGAATTGTCAACCCCTAGTTAAAGTATGAGGGGATGTCCTTTCGTAACATAACATTTTTACCGTTGTCTGTTCAAACACCAGTAGCCTGTATACGAAATTCCGTTACTTACTTGTATATATTATTAAGATACTATTATCTAGATACACATTTCCCACCTACACCTTTGA